>QYAP01000210.1:37397-153049 GCA_003988905.1 Hymenotorrendiella dingleyae
CACTTATTAGAACCTCTATCATGGGGGAGTGTTGAAGTATGATACAGTTCCTAATAAGCATTCTGAATGCATCCAATACTTTTGCTTGCTTCAACACATCTGTCATTGCTGATTTGGCGACCTCTGATGACGAGGAAGGACGACTTGTAAAGATGCATGAGATGTCGATAGCCCATCTGCACAAAGAGCTCGGCGTAAAACAGGATAAGATCAAAGACCTAGAAATCGAAGTAGCGAAGCAAGTGAAAGAGTTGGACGAGCACCGACTACGAGTCGACTTCGAATTGGAAAAGGTCAAATCCGCAAAGCTGGAAAATAAGTCTCTCAAAGAGCAAAAGGAAATTTTGAGGTTACGTTGTGCTGAAAAACAGACCAAACTCGACAACTGGAAACCGATGGTTGATGTTGCCTTTCATATTCGGCACCGAAGAATGGAGCAGCTTTACTGCGCTAGTGAAGGCCGTAAACCGGATCGGGACATCATTGACGAAGGGAATAAAGCTGCACATGCATCAAATGTCTTGGTAGACGCGACTTGGGTCACTGAAAATACTCATATTTCTGAAGATGCTTTTATAAAACTTTACGGGTCGTCTCCTGCACTCGTTCTACAATTCCGAGATTTTGCAATGCTCATGGATGTCTTGAACTGGAAAGATGGTATGGATCAGTTCGAAAAGTTTTACCACGCTCACGCATTTTGGGATAATTGGGAAACCATTATAGATGATGGAATTTGTCCTGCTTTCGATATATCCACTGACGAAGAGCTTATCGCAAATGAGAAGTTGAAGAATACCTACGACTTGATGAAACGCCAGCATGACGCGGCTGAAGAGTTATGGCGTCGGCGCACCGGGAAAAAAAGACGCTGAGTAATGGGATGGGTTGCTATCGTGAGGGAAGGCTATGGATTGTTGGTTTGAGTTGAGCTTCCGGTGTGTTTTATATCTTGAAGAAAAATATGTACGCAAGCTTCGTAGAGCGAACTGTCTGCAGGAATGTCATTCTTGTGCCTCCGATGATCGATGATAATGGCAAAAAGAATGGTAGCAAATGACAAGCAGAACATGTAAGATTACAATCAATCTCTGGGTACGTCGCGAGCGGAAGCCACCTTGTGCACCGGGAGCAGGTGTTCTTACAGTAAATACCGAGAGACCTCCTACACACGAGATAAATAGCAAATTTACAATTCTCTCACAATATGTTTGAGCTGTCGGTCATGATGTTTTGCTGGGGTCATGACTTGCTTGTTTTTCTTGTGATTGCTTTACGTAAAATCACATTCTCAGAGCTCTGGACATCTAAATAGCCTTCCTTCTCTTCTCATACAACTCTCATCATAATTACAGAACTTGTTCATAAAAATACCAACTCTCTACCGGTATTACTTTAGCCATCCCTGCCGTGGCAATTGAGGTCTCCACTTACACTTACCCTGTGGCAGATAGGCTTTTTTCTTTTGAAGTGCAGATTCAACTTGGAGTCACGGTGGGACTAAGTGCCATGACTTTAAAAGTTGCACAACCAAGTAGTAATACAGACCTTGTTAATAACCCAGCATTTGTAAGCGCATTACAATTCTCGCCTCAGGTTCAGGGCTTTAAAGTACTACAGTAGTGACAACCCAGCACCGAGAACACTTCGCCGCAGATAATACTAGCCGTAACTGGGACTACCTCTTATCCCTTCTCAACCCACATCAACTCCTTGCCGTTGAACCTCTCTCTAGTATCTACTGTTCACCCAATTCGTTGTAGTACCGTATTAATTGGTAAACAAACCCGCCTTTTCTCTCGTTTTAACCTTAATTCTCTGTGAGGGTTTAGCACAATAGGGATCAAAATAAAAGAGGCCCTAAAAACGGGAGAACCTCTCCCTTTCAAACTCAATTATCTGTAATAACCTGAAACAATTAAGCTTATAACGAACAAGAGAAGGGGGTCTTATATTCCAATTAATGCGGCAATTCAATAGTGTGATCACAGCTCTCTCGTGTATACCAGAAGATCGCGATGACTGACAATCGTGATGGGGTTTCTTTTTGTTTGGTGTTTCAGGAAGTTAAGGACAATTGACCCTATTAGAGCCATATTGCTAGCTCCAGCGGGCCGGCTAAAGCCCAGAGCTTTCGATGTTTACCCCCGGGCACCAAGCCATTCACTTATCCAAAAGTCCAACACCCGAGGCTTCATGCCCCTGGCCACCCTACCCTGATTCACTCTTGTGTAGATCGTATATATGCAGCTACTAAGAATAAATTACGTCGTTCACTGCACCAACTATCCGTGAATACGTTCCTGCTACCATGAATATGACCCGGAAAGCCGGCAAGTATCTCAAAGGGTGGCGGCTAAACTTTCACCTATATAAAGCCGGGCGGCGCTAGCAACCGGCACTAGCAACATTCTTAGGCCGATCGTAGGCTATATAGTAACCATGACTCCCGATACTTTACATCCCACATCCAGGAACCCGTCAACATCAACACAACACCGTGCATCCCAACTTCCATCACGACCTCCATCTACCAACCATAACCACAACAGAATTCCAAACCATGTTCAAGAAACTTGCCAACAGCTTGTCAATCAACAGAGAAAGAACCCTTCCTCCCAAAGAAGTGGCTGACGAAAAAAAAGCAACGGTGGATTCCTCCGAGATGTTCAAGTTCGGGTATTCGTAAGTTCCATCTCCATTCCATTTTCGCGTCCTCCCAGCTTTCCCTTGGGCACTACCTGACAAAGCATATAGTTCCCCTCAACGCAGATCCTCTGAGTCCAGCTCCTCTGAATCCAGCTCCTCCGCAGACGAAGCGTCCTCACAGGATAATAAGCTCGAGAGCACGACACCTCAACCTTCAGCAGCCATGGACTCCCTCATGAACTCCCTCCTCGAGCAGACCAAGAAATTTAGCTTCGGCGACCCCAAATCGAAAGTGCCAGCCTTCAACACGGGGGCTCCAGTTGTTGACAAACCCGAATCTTCTTTCCAAGCCGACTTTACTCTCACGAAATGGGACCTGGCACTAGCTTGTAACCCTGTGTCGGCTCCTCCAAACAACGCATCATCCACCGTTGCGGCCGCTCATAGCTTCTCTGAGGCAACTCCACTTCCTAAGAAAGATGGTCCTGCTTCAACCGACGAGTCCATTTCGAGAAAATACATGCCTTTGCCCAACACAAATCTGGCCGCGAAGAGAGACTTGACCACTTTCGGTACCGAAGCAGTCCAGACGAACCAGAAGCCTACTTTCAAGTTCAACGCCAAGTCTACCGTGGCAGAAAATGGAGTACTGGTTTCCCGTCGGGAGGCAGGAGATAACCCTCACCTCTTGTGGAATATGTACCACGAGAAGAACGAGACTATCCTCGAGCAGAATCAGAAAATCGAGGCGCTTCAAAAAGAGTTGGAGATTTCGAAGTTTCGGACGGACAAGCTGGTTGCTGCTCACGCAAAGGAGAAGAGCACACTCGAAGCTCGCCATGTGATTACAACAACAAAGTTGGAGTATGAAGTGGAACAAAAAGCCAAAATATCTCAGGAAAAGTTCGAAAAAAATTTGAAAAAGAAGAAAAAGCTAAGCGAGAAAGAGAAGATGCTTCAGGAAAAAGAAGAGGATCTCAAGGAAACAACCAGGAGACAAAATGAGCGCTTCGAAAGCCTTGAGCGAAAGCACGCCGCCCGTGAAAAGACGCTTGAGGAGCAGGGGGAAATGGTTCGCGAGCGTATCGCCACTAACCAAAAAACTCTCCTTGTGTTTGCGGAACGGGAAAGGAACATCAACAAGCAAAGTGACATCAACAACCAAAATGAAAAGATACTTCTGAAACGGGAGATGGAAGTTGAGGAGGATTTGGCGACTGTAAGATCAAGACGCGCCTTCAACGACGAAAATCAAAAGTTGCTTGAGGAACGGAGGGACAAAGTTGAAAAGGCTATCGACACCGTAGAATCAATTACCGCTTTCAACGCCGAAAAGGAAAAGCTGCTCCAGGAACGGAGGGAAGCACACGATGAGTCTTTCAAGATCCTAACATCAAGATCTGCCATGCTCGACAAGGGAAGAGAGCAGCTTGAAGAACAGAAGAGGGCACTGGACAAGAGGGATGTGGCTGTCAAGGGAATGGAGGCGGTGCTCAAAGACACGCAGGAAGAGTACTCTAAAGCGGTAAAGGGTCTCAACGAGGACGTGAAAGAACAAATGAGCAGCGACCAATTCCCCAAACTCAACAATGTCAAAGATGTTTACATCCAAGCCAAAAAGGAGTACCTCAAAGGAATTGCAGTCTTGACAGTTAGCGACAGGCATAACAGAGCCGGCCTGAAGGGGTATCAGATGCTGTCGAGCTCTCTAGCCAAGAAATTTGAGGAGAGTGAACAACAAATCACGATCTTGAATTCCCTGGTTGCCACGTACGCCCAACAAGTAGCGGACCTGAGAACTCTCCAAGCCACCAAATTGGAAGAGCGCGACGCTGTGCTTGAGTTGAGAGTTGACGAGTTAGAAAAGGAACATGCTCGCTTGACCGAAAACCAAAAGGCAAATATTGCCATCCTGTCCAAGGCCATGTTCAAGGCCATGTTGCCTGGAAAGGAAATCCGAGAGTCTGCCATCTCTGAGATCCTGGAAGTTCACACCCGAGAGCTGGACGCTATCAAGGACGCCAAGAATGAGGCCTTGGAAACGGAAAGGAAGATTGTGGATAAGCTGAACAGCCAAGTAGAAGAGCTGCAAGAAGAAGCTCGGGAATTCAGTCTCAAGTACACGAAGCTTGAACAGCAAGACTCGCTCAATCGTGATAAAGCGATAAAGGTGTGGGCGACAAGCGAAGCACTGAAGAGCATGGTGGAAGAACGCGATCTTCGACTCGAGACATTGATGGCGGAGAAAAACGCCCAGAAAGAAGGTATTGATGAAATGATAGACCTCGCCAAAAGGAAGAATGCGGTGCTTGCCGTAACCGACATGGAAATGCCGGTCATAATTGAAGACCTCCGTGAAAAGGTGGATCGCCAAAAACGGGACATCTTGAAAAAGGACGAGGCACTAAAGTAAGTCATCCTGAAACCACTTTTCAGTATACGGTACTACACTAATCAGACCAAACTTCCCCGTATATACTACTCCACCAAAACGTGACAAAGAGAGAGGCCCTTTTGCCGGTGTATTTTAACACCAGAGTTGCTACTGGAGTAGCTCTGGAGCTCCAGTTTTAAACATTAGGTGCTTTTCTTGTCTTTTTGTCCTCATGCTCAAACCCAACGGAGGAGAATTATAGCCTGTGAGTTGATGGCACAGTCATGGAAACGTTGCTCTTGCTCTGGAAGAAGTTCACCCACGACGAGAGTTGAAAACCGAAGCTATAAGTATCCTTTGAAGACAACTCGCTAACCCTTAGTTCCCACTTTTAGGGCTCGCAAGGAAAAGATCGCCTCGCTGACAGCAGCTTTGGAAAAATTGAAACAAAGCCAAAGCCCTCAAAAGAAAGAGGACGAGAAGGAGAAGGAGAAGGATCCCGCCGCCAAACGAATCAAAGAGCAGGAAGTCGCTCTCGGGCGTCGAAAACGACAAGTTGAGGAACTGTCTCAGACAATCGCCAAGCGGCAGGAAGAAATCGACAAACTGCACGAAGCTGCCGAGGAAAATGATAAGGAAGTTGCCGAATTGAAAGAATCGATTTCAAATCTTTCGACAAGTCTAGCGGTAGCAAAAGCGCAGTGGGAGAAGTTCACGCCTCTAATCAAAATCGGTAAGCATGCTGACTCTTTCCAATGTCCTCGCATCAATGGCATACTCCCGCTTAACACTGAGCGAGACTTTACAGAAAGCTAACTTTCGCAGGCGTAGTAATTCGAAACCGTTGCCTGGAAAAGGGCAAAGCCTGGACAACGCAGGACAAATCAATGATAGAGTAAGTGACCAAGATCCGTTTCCCGTTCATATGGCATCAAGAAGACTCCTTACTGACTTTTCATCCAAGGCGAGGAAATTTCGCTGCCCATGGAGGCGCAGCCATTGCAGATGCCTTGCTATACGAGCCCGACCTTCCGACTAGCCCACGAAATGATCCCGAATATTATCAACAGATATATGGCTTCGAAACTGCGTATATCATGAAAGTGGATTGTGAGAGGCTAATAAAAATGCTGGACATGAACATCTGGATGGAATCGGTACCGAAAGCTGGGGCATCCAACAAGACTGCCTTCTCAGAAGCTCGCGCCAGCATCCTGGAGAACAAGGAATGGGGCGACATCGACAAATTTCTTTTTCAGGATAAAGAAGGAAAACGCTTATTTCGAATTGTTGAGTCTGAATTCAAAGCGGCTTGGGAAGCATACACCAAGTGAGTTTGACTGAACCAATTTGCATGACCTAAACTGACTTTTCTAGGGCTCGTCGGAGGGCTAGATGATGACTCGGGACTCGGAGGGTGAGCATTGGTTGTCGGGAACTTGAATTTGAATCCCTATCCAGTTCACTTGAAGCTTGTTCTCTCAGAGGTGTAAATGAAGAGACGGATCAATGAGCGCTAATTAGGCGAGATGCCTTAGCTAGTAGTGAATAGAAACACCCCAGGAAGGAGGATAAATAGCAAACAACTCTAAACAATTTTCCCCCGTATGCTTGAGAAATCATATAATAACCTTAATAATAAAAAATTGACCGTGCAACGGGCGAGAAAGGGGGGCTCTTGCGGGACGTCTGTTCTAGAAACCCCCCGATTATGATAGATATTTCTGGAAATCAAAAGAATCAGACGGGAATTCTAGAGGTGGGATGGAAAGTGATTGTGCTGGGAAGTGGAGACGGAGTTGCTGCATGGAACCTTCAAGCAAGCGGGTGGCAAACCTCTTTGTGCCTATCAAAATCGAGTTAAAAATAAAGCCACCTTTTGAAAGGCCAACAGATGCTCACATTCACTTGAAATCCACCTGGTAACAGCTCAAATTTCGTGAGTCACATATCGAATTGCATTTGGTAGAGAGAAAAAGAAAGGGGTGTAAATTTGTTTGAAGTTCTCAAGCCATCAGACCACCAGGTGGCACCAGCGAAGCGATCTGACAAGGGGCATCCCATTCCCCTCCTTCTCCACCAATTACATCACCAAAACAACAACACCCTGCAGAGCCGCCTTTGTAGTGAGACATACGCCGGCCGTCAATTATCAATTTTTCCCTCCTTTCCATCTGGCCCCCTCATCTACACTCGTTTCTACCCATCGGCTGCAACTCTTAAAAGTCGACTTCTCGCACGTCTCCAGCATATCCTCTTCCTCGGTACCAAATCCTCCACGCAAGTCAACATGGCGGAACAACGTCCGCTCCATGGCGGTTGCTCTTGCGGCCGAAACAAGTACACAATTGCCATTCCAAAGGATGCATCTCAAGTAGCGCAAGTCTTCTTTGACCATAGCGCGTCGCACCGTAAGTACTGCGGACGATCCTTCTACGACTGCATCGCAAGCTGACTCGTACCACAGGCGGCCTATTCCAAGCGACCCCCCTATCGGCATGGCTTCGCGTGCCCCTCTCGTGGTACCATTCGACCACCTACGCATTTTTCGAAGACGAATCAAGCGCCTCCATCCGTCGAACATATACATCTCCCCAGGAACAAAACTCAAAGCGTAACTTTTGCGGTTTCTGCGGCACCCCGCTCTCGTATTGGATGGAATCCCCGACTTCCGATGAAGCCGAATACATTTGCCTCACGCTAGGCTCCTTGTCCGGTACAGACTTGCAAGACTTGGAGGAATTAGGATTGCTGCCCGAGGACGCTTTGGAAGACGCGGCTGTTGAACAGAAGATCAAAACTATTTCGCCAGGCACGACAAATACGGGCACGAGAGGACTACCCTGGTTTGAAACGATGGTGGCAGGTAGCAGACTGGGTAATATGAGAACGAGCAAAGTTTCAAGCTCAAGCACTACCAGCAACGGCCGATATACTGTGGAGTGGGAAATCACCGAATGGACCG
Source organism: Hymenotorrendiella dingleyae (assembly GCA_003988905.1). Classification (NCBI taxonomy): domain Eukaryota; kingdom Fungi; phylum Ascomycota; class Leotiomycetes; order Helotiales; family Helotiaceae; genus Hymenotorrendiella; species Hymenotorrendiella dingleyae. The sequence continues at coordinate 45,386 of QYAP01000210.1, forward strand.
CTGAAGATGACAATACAAGTCCCGCAAAGCGAAAAATTGGTGAGATTGATGAGCAGGACTCAACGATGGTCGGAGGTACCTAAAACGGCTTGTCAGTGCATTACCATTTCTTACGTGATAGTATGGGCATGTCCTTGATAACTCCACCATCTTGTGCCATGGAGAACGAGTGAGTTAGAAGCACTCGCAATCCGGATGTTACTGGGAGGGACAACGACCAAGCGACTTTTTCATCTTCTAGGTGTAACTCTGGCTCTATTCTAGCCTCTTACCAAGGATCAATGACCAGGAATGGAGTTTTCCACACGGTATTTTTTGATGGAGCCCTTTAGCGACGAAGTATTACTATTTCTCTTTGTCTACGCGTTTTCTTTTGCGGAGCGAGGATATGAAGTTCACGAATGACGGAGATGAAATACGGGATGACAAGGTCAAATGGGAACATATTTTGCGTGGAGTTGAGGAATTTAAAGGAGCGAAAAAGGGTTACTCGAGCAAGATGTACAATACATACGCGTGAGCAAACAATCAGACTGTGATTTACATACATTACTTCAAGTGGAGATGTTGTTGCTAAGCAGCATTGGATTAGTGATTCTTTTCTGATGGAAGAAGTCCTGTAGTAGGTTCATTTTCTGTGCTGTGTACCAACTTTCGGGCTGGGAGATACTCCATCGTATTATGGAAGCTCAAGGGAAACCGTGCTGCTGTATCGAGCTGACTAAGAGGAGTACTCACTGCTTGGTTTACAAGACTACCTAGGTACTCTTCCCAAGTTTTAACCTTGACTGTTTCTCATGATTTGGCACCAGAGTCTCAAAGCGGGACAGAGGGCAGTCTTGTAATCCAATTACTTGGTAACAGAGGATGACTGGACCAAAATTACGGTCTACCCATTCACAAAAACGCCATCTCACGATGTTTACGCCTAAACACGTGCCTGCAGCAGCTCATCCCAAGCATTCTCACTCCGAAGAAAGGCCGTCCTATTCTTCCGGCGGCTATGAGGGCCGTCATCCCATCCTTCCACCTCCCCGCGTTCCCCAACATCAACCCCGCTATCAGACGATTTCGGTGGGTCTATCAGACTTCAATGTAAAGCGACCTACCAGTATGAGGCTGAGCTATTCTTCCGGTCTATACGGTCCGAAAGCTGTGTCCTTGCAGATGTAGGTCTTTGAAAAATAATATCCAACCGTTTTGCGGCTTGTTTCATGCAATCTCACGATGTTGGTATTTATATCCTAGCTGTTCCTTCTTTGCTCGATTTTTGTTTCCCCTCTTTTCACTTTTGACTTTGGCAATTGCAAGTCTGAATATTCAATTGACTTGATCTTCAAACAGTCTCGATATTGATAATTCGTAAAGGGACTAGTCGAGAGAAATCATGCCGGGTAAAGTACTTGACAAAGATTTCCTCTGGGGGTTTGCTACGGCATCGTATGTTATTCCCACCTCACATCGTCTTTAGACCCCAATGCTAACACTGTCACTTCTAGCTACCAAATAGAAGGCGCCCCAGCAGAAGATGGCCGCGGCCCTTCTATCTGGGACAAATTCTGCAAGATCCCAGGAAAAATCGCAGATAACTCCTCAGGAGATGTAGCATGCGACTCCTACCACCGCACTCATGAAGATATCGACCTCCTCAAAAAGACAGGAGCACGAGCCTACCGTTTCTCCATTTCCTGGTCCCGAGTCATCCCCCTGGGAGGCCGCAACGACCCCATCAACCAAAAAGGTCTCGACTTCTACGTAAAATTCGTCGACGACCTCATAGCCGCCAATATCATCCCCATGGTGACTTTATTCCACTGGGATCTACCCGAAGAACTGGACGCTAGATATGGCGGTTTGTTGAATAAGGAAGAATGGGTTGCGGACTACGCGAACTATGCGAGGGTTATCTTCAAGGCGTTGCCGAAAGTGAAATGGTGGATTACGTTTAATGAACCTTGGTGTTCTAGTATCCTGGGATATAGCACGGGACTGTTTGCGCCGGGACATACGAGTGATAGGAGCAAGAGTCCTATTGGGGATAGCAGTACGGAGCCATGGATTGTAGGGCATAATTTCTTGATTGCACATGGAACGGTGGTGAAGATTTACAGGGAGGAGTTTAAGGAGAAGGATAAGGGGCAGATTGGGATCACACTAAATGGTAACGCCAACCTTATCCCCCTTTCACATCAGAACTAACAAAAAATAGGCGACGGTGTATACCCATGGGACCCCAACAACCCCCTGGACGTCGAAGCCGCCGAACGCAAACTCGAATTCAGCATCGCCTGGTTCGCCGACCCCATCTACCACGGCCACTACCCCTCCTCCATGATCTCCCAACTCGGCTCCCGCCTACCCACGTTCACCGCCTCAGAAATCGCCTTGGTACAAGGATCCAATGATTTCTACGGCATGAACCACTATACCGCCAACTACATCCAACACAAAACCACGCCCCCCGAACTGGACGACTTCATGGGAAACCTCACAACCCACTTCACCAACATCTCCGGCGACTCCATCGGTCCCGAAACACAATCCTTCTGGCTGCGTCCAAACCCACAAGCCTACCACGATCTCCTCCTCTGGATTTCCCACCGCTACAACTTCCCGCCCATCTACTGCACAGAAAACGGCACGTCCATAAAAAACGAAGGCGCCCTCCCTCTTAAAGAGATCCTGGACGATGAATTTCGCGCCGAGTATTACAGGGGATACATAAAGGCGTTGGCGCAGGCGGTGGAGGATGGAGCGGATATCAGGGGGTATATGGCGTGGAGTTTGATGGATAATTTTGAGTGGGCCGAGGGCTATGAGACGCGGTTTGGGAGCGTTTTTGTGGATTATGAGGGGGGGCAGAAGAGGTATCTGAAGAAGAGTGCTGGGGTTGTGGGGGTGGAGTTTGGGAGGTATGTTAAGGATGAGTAGGGAGGGGGGTGAGGTTTGGGAGGGGGATGGGGAATGGGGAGGTGGGGGAGTTGGAGATGGTGGTTTCTTTAGTTGAAGACTTGAAGTTTGGGTGTGGTTAGCGAATTTGTTTATTGCACTGGGGCTCTTGAGAGTCAAAAATTCGTTGAATGTTGTTGAAAAGCTCGTTACAAATGATTTTCGCACCTCATGAAGGGACCTGATCAATTCCAAGCACTGATAATTCCTCCCTGACCCCGAGTCTTCGTCTCATCCCACGAGAGGCTCTTGCTTCCTGTCTGCAACTTTGTCTACCATTTTTCGTCGCTGTGTTAAAGACACATTCAATTTCAGTAATTTGAAAACATCTCGATTGGGTATCATTTGGCCCAGTATAGTAGTCTACATAGCGAAAGCTTTTCTCGAGCAGTTGTAAAATTCGAAAGCACAACCATAGTGCCACCATGGGCCCATCTGCCCCCAAACTCCCATATAATCTTCTGAGTCTGTACAGGTATAAATCTAACATGCATTGACGCCCCGACCAAATGCTGATTCACCTCTCAATGCTCTCCAGAACCACTTCTTCCGTCACAATGTTGCTACTATGCATGCCCTTCTTGCCCCTTTTGGCTGCAGGCTTCTTCGTCTTCTTCTTCTTCTTCTTTTTGGTCATTCCTTCTCCGAGCTCTTCTGCCTCTTCTTCATCATCGGAAATTTCGGCTCCATGACCATCCCCATTTGCATGGATATCTGCTAATTTCTGCCTGTTTATCTCTTCCTGCTCCGCTTCCTCAAGTTCTTGTTTCTTGAGGTAAGCATCATTGGCTTCGTCCAACTCTGCTTGAACTTCCGCCGTCTCCTGAAGGACAGTACCAGTCATTCGGTGGTATTCATCCAGATCTATGTTCTCCTTCTCTCCTTTCAGCACCTTGTCTATTCTTCCACCATCGATCCTTTCTTCCCTATTGAACTTCATCTTGATAGCCCTTCGATCACGATATGGAAACATCTTGGAGATGGCCATGAAGTCAGTTCCGAACATTGCTAATCCTTTGTAGAAAAGTTCTGTTGCTGAATCATCCCATGTGGTCGGCTTTGGACGTTTGGAACTTCTGAAAGAATTCGATGTGATCATTCTCGAGAAATCGTTCTCCTCAATCTCCTCAAGGTCACCTTGATTTGCGTTGGCTTGTTTGTGACGATCGACTTGTAAACTAGATTCATCTAGCACCATTTGTCCATCAACTAAACGCATTACAGGAGCTGCTGCTGAATATGAGATTTGGGGTTCATCGGCCGCGGGTGTGCCCGAATTTTCATCTTGACTCTTTTCGGCAACCATGGCAAGTTCGGGGTTTTCCTTTCCAAGTTTTGCTTGCGCCTTTTTCTTAATTCGATCCTTTATCTCTTGATGAAAACTGAGTTTCTGCCCAATCTTAATGTCCTTGGTCAAATCTGACATCTTCATCTTTTCCGTATCGATTGTCTCCTCCTCAGCACCCTCAGGTGTCACGGCACGTTTTCGCGATGTCATCTCTCCCTTCTTCTTCTTACGGACTCGTTTTGGCCCAGTGCCTTTGCGTGGCTTTTTTACTTGCGCATCAACGGTAGCTTGAGAACCGTCACCTTCCTTATCCTTTTGAGCCTTCTTCCCTGTCTTTGTTTTTTTTGGATTCTTCTTTGTCTTCTTCTTGCCTTTCTCTGCGGTGGTAGGTTCAGCAACTGTTCCTGGGGATGCGCCCATAACAGATGAATCAGGTAGTCCTGCGCCTGCCGTGCTCGTTTCGGAAGATCCAGAAAGTCCTGCCTCGGCGGCGCCCATTGTAGATTCGCTGGTGTTTGCAGATGGCGGAGCTGGAGGGGTTGGGTATCTCATGCGCGGTGGTGATTGTGGATTAATAGGTGAGGTGGCTCGAGTATCGTCTTCAACTTCATCTTCGTCCATCGATGTCGCCCCCATATCTTCCTCGGTGGCAGACTCTGCGCCGAATACCTGGGGCGCTCCATTTTCACCCTCGTTATGTTCAACACTCCGAGGTGTCTCGAGTTGGGCATTGGAGTTTGCGTGATTCGGTGCCTCGGCGGGTTGGGCGTCGTTTTGCGGCTGAGAATCGGGTATAATGACGTTCGAGGAGGTGGTGTTGGAGGGTACAGGTGGTGTATCTGGATGAGTATCCTTTTCGCTTGTAGGAAGGATGCTGGCTTCATTCACTGGGTCGTCGGAATTCGAGGACAAAGAAAAAGCTTCCGCTCCTACTCTTCCTGGAGATGCTGCTCTTTTCGCAGGTGGCTCCGCTGTATCATCTTCATCATGTGGTGTCTTTCGTTTCGATTGTGTGTTTGTTGGTGTAGTCTCGTTTGGCAATGTGGGTAATGTGGGAGGGAGCGACGGTTCTGGTGTAGGGACTCTTTTTGCTGGGGGTGCTAGATCTTCATCCTCGTGGGGTGTCTTTCGTTTCAATTGGGATTGGCTCGATTCCGACGGTTCATCAGTTGTCTCTTGGGATGGTTCTGATGGTAGATTTTGGTCGACAGGTGTAGATTGTGGGGTAACGGCGGTAACAGGGTCGACGGCACGTGGAGGTTGATCAATTTGCTTCAAGGAAGTTGGTGGCGCGGGTGCTGATATTGCTGCATCTGCGATTTTGTTTTCTGGCGCTGGGGTTTGTGATTGCGACTGAGGCTCGACACTTGGACGGCTGGAGGCGGGGGCTGGTCTAGGAGCTGCAGCAGGTCTGCGAGGCCCTCCTTTGGCCTTTGGCGCAAAGGTTTTGCTTCTACCCTTGAGCATGATGAAAGAGATGTCGAATCGTTCTATCGCATAATGCGGCGGTCGATGAAATATTGGTTTGCGTGTGGAAGTGTACTCGGTACTGGCGTGAAAGGTGTTCGAGGATGTGGAGTGAGTCGAAGAAATAATTGGGAAGAGTCTCAGCCTCGCTCGTGAAGTTGGCGTCCGAGCGCCCCCCACCTTTTGCTAGGGCGTTTTCGGCAGGGTTAAAGCAGCACTACGTACCTTGGTACTCCGTACCAGTAATGTAGTTGCGAAATTTATGATTGATATCAACTACCAACATTTGAATACCTACGGGAACAATTGGTTTAAAAGACCATCTTCTTCTCCATTTTGAGCCTCAAGGAGCCAGGTAGCCAGGACATTTGAGATAATTAAGGTCTGTAGAGCGGGAGAGACCGCCGCTTTTGGCTCATTTCATCACGTGGTAATTGATACCGAATTCGGCTAGGCTAGGGCCTGTACGGACGTTCTTCTCTTTGGCAAGGAGGAAAAGCGCACCTCATCTTCAACTCCTGCCCATCTTGCCACACCACCAGCACTGAACACCAACCTCTACCTACGCGCTGCACCTTCGCCAGCGCCTTCTCGCTCTCTTCCCCCGCTCCATCCTACGAGTATGCTCGTGTGCCGCAAGGCCTCCTTCTCAGTCTGATGCCCTCTCCAGTCGCCATACATTCTTCTCAACCGTCCTTCATCAAGATGGAGGATAGGAAGAGATCTGCCGCTGGTGATGATCTGGCGCCACCGACCAAGAGACAAGCTGTCAATGGCAAGGCATCTGCGGACGCCGATATGCCATGGGCGAGTGACCTTGAGGTATGTACCTGTCATCAACCTCACGCCTGAACATGAATCTTGTACCGTCAACACACGAGATCAAAATCCCTCTCTCCATTACAGTCATGTGTATCTGCGGCGCGGTGTGGGACTCTTCCCCGTTTCGTGTACTGCTGGTATGATCTATGGAGCCAGTGCTAATGCGCAGCTCGCTGTCGACAGCTTGCTCACACCAGACGGTCATATCTCCAAGCATATCGCAAGATCACGTACATATACCCTATACAATGTCTTTACAAGAACGAATCAATGCTGGGAGGATGCTTGCTGACACAAGTCGCATTTATAGAAATATCAAAAAGATGCCATTTACCGCCAAATGCTCGAGTACAAGAGAGAGAAGGCCACGCTAGAATCGCACTTGCGGGACGTCCAAAAACGGGCCGTTGATCATGATGACCACCTAAGAGTAATTAACGCTTGGTGGACGCAGGTAAATAATGGCCAATGTCGCATACCTGCAAGAGATAAGCTGACAAAACGGCATAGCTTTTAGATGAAGTCAAACTTCTAGTTGAAGATAAAGTTCCTTCGTCAGATGATATTGATGGTTAGTTGCGCTGCCAATTTGAGAAGATATTGCTGACATATTCTAGCATCATTCCCTACAAAGTTACAATTCAAGGGCAGCGAGGATTTTCAAAGTCATTTGGCGTCGAGGGCCAAAGAGATAAAGTCAAAACTTCAGGCTATATTCACCAATCTTGCTTCCGCCCGTACCCCGCCTTCATCTGACATTCAAGATTTGCAATCGAAGCTCACAAAACTCTTATCGGCGCAAAAGGAATATGTTGTTAAAGTTGATAGATTGCGCACAGAAAAGGAAGAGCTTAGTGAACGGTTAGAGACAGCATCTTTGCGTTACATTAAAGCTGAGAAGAGATTGGATCGAGCTAAGAGCTCTGCAGTCGCCAAATTAGAACAACAGGCTATTGCAAATAGTTCAGGCACGGGCATTGGCGCAACCGAAAATGGAGACACCGAGATGACCAATGGTATTTCTGAAGATAACAAAGCATCGCAAACCGCATACGAAGAGGCTGCCGCAGTTGTCGCAAAGCAAAAAGAGCAATTGGAGTCGATCGCCGCCGAAAACAAAACCTTGACGGAACAACTTACTGCAGCAACAACCCGACTTTCAAACCTGACCGAGGACGATTATGCACGCACCGAGCTTTTCAAACAGTTTAGAATTCAGCATGAAGATGTTATTCGACGAATTAACCATCTCGAGGCTACGAATATCCAGCTAAGGGAAGAGGCAGAGAAATACCAGGCAGAACGGACAGCGTACCGAGCTCAAATCGAGAACGAATCTGAAATCATTACGGGCGAATTGGAAAGCCAATTGGCTCGAGTCGAAGCTGACCTAACCAGAATTAGATCTGCCCGTGACGAATTAATTGCAGACTTGAGTATGCGAAAGGCCAGCCAAGAGCAAGACCGAACCTCGTCAGACCATCTAAAGGAACTTGTAGCCGCGAAGGACGACCGTATTTCTGGATTGGAATTGGAAGTAACTCGCCTGAGGACAAAGCTTGATGAACAATCATGCCAACCGACTGGACGTCCAGAAATTGATTCATTGGATTTGGATCAGCTACGTCAAAAGTATGAGGTATTGGCGCAGGAATTCGAGTCTATCAGTAAAGAAATGCCAGCACTTCAAGGAGCGTACAAGCGTGTCCAGGCGCTCTCAACCAAGAAAGTCATGGACTTTACGGCTCTGGAGGAACGGGTTCAAATGCTTCAAGCCGAAAAATCCAAGGCCGACCAAAAATATTTCGCAGCTCGAAAAGATATGGATACCCGCATTCTCGAAGTCAAGTCTCTCAGGACCCAAAACCACAAGAGTTCTGAGATCATTGCACAGTTGAAGGACGTTGAGTCATCCAACCGAACTTTATGTAGCAACCTGGAGAAGCAATTGAGCGACATGAGACAGGCCAATACTGCGATCACATCTGAAAATAAGAAAATGGAGACGACAACCAGAGAAGCTACCAGCAAGGTTGACAGTCTGAAGAACCAAGCTGCGGAATTGACCACTTTATTGAAATCAAAGGATTCTTCCAACTCTACCACGAAGCAACGTTGCCACACGATGGAGACTGAGCTAGAGCAACTCCGTGTCAAGTACGAACATGCGATCAAGGAACGGGACACATGGAAGACCAAAAGTCTCAGCAACCAGTCTGGCGAAGAAGAGATGCTGAGGGTAAGTTTTCATAGAACCATCAAGTTGCGTTAGCTGACCTCTCTAGACTCTTGCTTTGTGTACCATTTGCCGAAAGGATTTCAAGAATACTGCATTAAAGACCTGTGGCCACCTTTTCTGCAACAATTGCGTCGACGATCGAATTAGCAATCGCATGCGAAAATGCCCCAACTGCGCCAAGGCATTTGATAAAATGGATATCATGGCCGGTATGTCTTGTCTCGATATTTCGTCTCCAAGCAAAGCTGACTTGATTTTATAGTGCACATGTGATTCCTTTATTTTTGCGTTGCCTCGTTTGTTGTTTGGGTCAAGAGGAAGGAGTTCAATCCGACGTTCAATGAGACTTTCAAAGGTCGTTGTATGATTGCATCACATGGCGTGGCTTTTTGCGTTGCTCACGAAAGGAGATTCTTCCCTCTGTATATCAACTTCTTTTCTTCATTTCATTCCATTCTACGCCGAACGGTCCTCGGGGTTCCATACCATTGCAGCCATTTGAGAAATGTGGGAAATGCCCGCCATGTTGGGTACGGGTATGGTGTTTGTAAAGTACCATATCACGAATGAAAAAAATCTAAAAAGCCAAAAAATGATTTCATGTGAGACATCAGGAAGATGCAACGAAGATCGGGCAAAGTAGTTGATTAATCGATGGACTGAAAGTTATTCGAGGTGTCGCCAAACGCCCGGCCCCTCGTTGGGTTAAGGTCAAGATCCTAGGTGGACTGAGAATAAATTCGTAGATTTTAATGTCTAAAGAGGCAATGGATATCTCATCTTCTCGAAGTCGATCCGAACCCTGTGCTTTCGTGTCGAGCCGACGAGCTTGATTCTGAATTCGACGATCCTCCCCATCCACTATTACGACCTCCACCTCCACTCCCGCCTCCAAGCCAGGAGGAATTGTTTGGACGTGTTTGGTTCTGTCTCTGTCCTCTGTTTCCCGCCATGTATCCAGCCGCCGCACCTCCCAATGCTCCGCTCCAAAAACCAGGTCGCCATCCTTCCTCCGTCGAAGTACCGTATTTCCTTCCGGTTCCAGGATACGGAGGAGGAGGGTCGTATGGGTCCCCACCACCTCCTCCACCCCATCCCCCTCCGCCTCCGAAACCTCTATTTGGTCGTTGCGCCCCAGCTCCTGGTTGAGCTCTAGCTGCTTGCCACATGGAATACAGAATCCAGCCTGCTACGGCCAGGAAGAGAATAATAAACAACTTCGTGTCGAGACCTGTACCTTCCCCTCTATCTGTCGAACCCTTGTTGTTTCCACCCCAGAAACTCCCACCGTACTTCTCCTCGCCCTTGTCCGTGAAAACCAATCGATATTCCACCGCACAGCTACCCTTCAATACGTATTCGTCATCCCGATTTGCGTATCCTTCACACTGTACATCTGTACTGCCTAGCTTGAACTCCTCTGGTAAACTGGCTACGCATGACCATTGGATATCCTGCTCATTGTAATCGGCGCCCTGGTTCGTGCAGCGCATCACGTCGACTATGTAGTGGCGACATGCTGGGCCTTTACAGGTTAGTTGGGGTACGGCGGCGACTCGACGGTGAGAGGTTTTCGCGTTTGAGCGGAGGGTAAGGGTTTTGACATTGGAAAGGAGGATTGCGTCCTTGGGCTGCTTCTTTGAGAGAACGGAGGTTGGCGTTAGAAGGAGGGCGAGGAAGGCGGGGTAGAGAAAGGGTAGGAGCTGCATGTTGGATGCTTGTTCGGTTTGAACTTTTTGTGGTTTGGTGTAAAAAATTGCCACGTCAGGCAGATGGTAATTTTTATCTCATTGAGTTGTCAAAGTTGGTCGCGGGGTCATATAGCTTCGGGAAGGTAGCGTGGCGCAAAGGACAGATTTCCTGCCTTGTTGGGTTGAGTAAAAGGATTCGACGTCGTTGAGAATTCGCCTTTCAGCCTTGCATCGTCACCGCCTACAGGGGACCCCTGTTTCTGCCACCGAGCTCTTACCTCACTTCGTCCACTTCCTTCGCCGCATCTTCTGACCGGGAGCAGAACTTCACGATATTTCCACGATGCGCCAACGAATTACGTTTATACAAGAGCCTGAGGACTCGGTCGACCCGAAGACGCTAAAAATTACGAAAGATGCGATTTCCACTACAAATGTAAAGGCTGCGAGGGAGGACAGGATAACATTTGGGTTCGATGAACTGCCTCAAGAGCTATATCGTGTGTTGAAGGCAAGCCATGAGTTACATATAAGATGGGTTGGTCGAGATGCGTACGATTCTATTGCGCCGATGGTGTCGAGGTTATCGCCTGGACTGCATGTTTTCTATACTCCGCAGCGGAATAGCAAGAGCTCGTATGTCTGACCTTGGGTGGGATAGGTGCTGTAGTTAACTTGCATAGGGATTTATTGTGTCCTGCTTTGAAGAAAGTGTTTGGAGAAATAGATTGTATATCGCCCGAGGTAAAATGACTTGCTCTGAGCTATCGAGGGAACAACAGTTAATCCTACAACAGGAATCCTTTACCAACCTACCCCTCGAGCGATTCTCCCACTCCGCGGCGATGCAATACTTCACCCCCCTTTCCAACCTAAGCGACCTCATCACATACCTCTCCCATAAGCTCTGCCAAAACTCCGACCCCGAATGTCTTTCACGCACAGCGCTCCTAAGCTCAGCCTCCTACCTCGACATAGACTTCGACACAATCTCCCACGCCCTAAGCCTAACCGCATTCTGGCCTTCCCGCACCTGGGACCCATCCCTCGCAAACACAACCCCCAAACAACGAATCGAAGTCGGCATCCTCTCCATCTCGCACCCCCCAGAACCGGAAGAACTGCAACTGGGCGGTTTCCTAACCGTCGTCGGCTCAGACACCAAAGCATCCCCAACCCTCTTCTCCTTCCCCGCTCGACATCATCCCTCCTCCCAATCCTTCACCTCCACCTTCCTCGCGCCAACCGGTCTCCATCCAACCCTTCAACTCTCCATATCCTCCCCCGAACCCCCCTTCCCAGAAGATGAACGCTCCTGCTCGCTACACACCCACCTCACCTTACCGCGTGGTTTATTCCCAGACAAATATCAACTCAACGATCCCCTCTTCCTCGCCTCCAAAAACCTCTCAGCGCTCCACTATATCACCACGCCCATCGACCTCGAAGCCCCCGCTTATACCCTCCCAATCTGGGGCTCCTCTTTACTCTTAGAACTCGCACCACCATCCCCAAATTCCAAACCCGCAAATCCATCTTTCACAGCACAAATCCCCCTCCACCTCCGCTATCTGCCCCCAACCACCAACACCACCGGTCTCTCCCCCCTCGAAATCCCCTCTCCAGTCGTTTTCTGGGCCTGCACCGCCGACGAAGGCTCGAAATTCCCCATCAACCCCTTTGATCGCATCAATTTAGGTTACGATGGTCTCTTTGGACCTAGGACTATGTTTTATCATTTAACACCCCAATCATCCTCATCCCCCTCCTCATCGTCGGGTTCTGGAAGTGGAGAGGGAAACTCGTTGATTCATAATATCGATGTACCGGTATTGGATTTGGAGAAGAGTAAATATGTAGAGGTCGGCACGGCGGTGGTGGTTGGATTGGGCTTTTTGTGGGTGCTTTGGGTGGTGGTGGGGGTTTGGGGGAGGGAGGGGTATGGCAGGGTTAAGAAGGGGGAGGGGAAGAAGGATTTGTGAGGGTTGTACATATCCCGAGGTTGCCGTATATAATCTGTTGATATCAGCGGGAGACGAGATCTATACATATGCCAACAGCCAGGCTGAACAAAATTAAACTAAACATATCCGGTCAATTTTCTGCATCTTGGCGCTGAAGAAGATCACACACTCGCAGTTGAAGGCTAGATTGGCTGAAGCTTAAGCAATGGGATAAGCGTCGAGTTAAGACCGTCCATGTATATTTTCTACGTCTAACGCATGGTTACCGACCAGAAATGATACATATCAAGTGCTGTACCATCAACCAAACTTCGTACTTCAGAAGCAAAAGGGTATTGAGTATTGACTCCAAGCTAAGAATCCCCCGAGTCCACAGTCATCCTAGGCGATGCACGATCCGTTTACTTGCCATATATCATATCCTCAGCTCACCATCATCATAATTCATATCTAAAGCAAGATAAAATCTCAACCTCAATACTCCAGTCCCCCAAGACTCTCATTCCTCCCATTCGACAACATCCGCTGACTCTCCTCAACCCCCTCCTCGACCGCAGCATCTGCCGGAAGATCAACTTCGTCCTTAATTCTGCTAGTCAAGAAGGCCGCAACCAGCGTACTAAGTCCTCCCGCAGCCATCACCACGCTAATACTACGATCCCCAGGTGTCCCTCTTGGTTTCTGGAGGAATTTGAAGATGATGGAACTTCCAATCGTGGCAAGAATTTGAGGAGCTGCGATGGCCATGTTGTGAATGCCGAGGATGACTCCTGCTTGGTCTTCGGAGGTGTCGTTGTGGAGGTTGCGGGATCGACGGAGGTGGTCTCGTTTACTAACTTCGGCACTGATGATGGCAAAGGGTGCCCAGAGTGTGAGAGCCCATGAAATACCGACGATACCAATAAGTGCTGTGGCTGCTCCGATGCTACGAACGATGAGAGTGGAGAACATGCACAAAGCAAATATGCAGTGGCTCAAAAGCCACGCACGACGAAGGGTCAGCCACGGGATCACAAGGCGGTCTAGGAAGCGTGATAGGCGGGTTGTGTAAATCTTCTGGGATTCTTTCGAAGAGGGCAAGTCGTATGAGGGTGCGATGAAGAACGGTAAGAGAACATTGGTTGCCAGTGAGGTAATTGCGTATACCAAGAGCGCAAAGGTCCCAACTCTAGTTGCCTTTTCGTAGAGTCTGTCGATTTCATCGGGTGTCATATTCGGGTTTGCTTCCAAGTATGGTTGAACGTAGATGTCTCCTACATAGGAGCTAGAGTAGAATAATTGCGGGAAGAAGCCGATCCAGGCGAAAAATTGCACTTCGCAGACTTTCCGAGTTTGAGGTGGTAACCGACGGATGGATGTGAAAACCGTTTTGAAGAAATGTACCAAGCCACCTTTGGCTTTAACGGTTTCTGGTTCTAGTCTGGGATCTCGTTCCCTGATTGTGGTGACACTGAGTATGACGGTGCTACCTAAAGAGAGACAAGCAATGATACAGAGCACCTTGAATTGCGTATTGCCGAAGAACCACATATACTTGGGAAGGTCAATGTAGCCAGCAACATAGCCTATGATATTGCCAACCCCAACAACTCTGCTTGCCATGGAATTTGCGGACTCTGAGAAATTATATTAGCAAAATCCGAGCATTTTGGGACATGTGCTTACCTTGTTGGTTGCTTGGACAGCAGTCCAAGATGTATGCTCGAATACCAGCTTGTACTGCTAATGGTTAGCATATCTATAGGCACTCATATTGGAAAGTACATACCCGTATTGATCGCGAAATCCAATAAGTACACCCACATCACTGCAACCACAATTATGGAAACTTTCACGCCTTGTGAATCTCTTTGGGCTCCGAACAACCCCAATATCCCGCCAACAATCTCCCTTACCCACGCAAGAGCAAGTAGTGAGACTATTGTCGCCGCTGCACCCCAGACCATGAATGGAACTCGCTTCCCCCATTTTGAACGGCAATTATCACTCAACATACCAACGTATGGTTGAACCAAAGTTCCAGACAAGGGCCCTGCAATCCATACCAGAGCCATGAGAGACTTGCTCAGTCCCAATGCCAACAAGTATGGGGTTCCATTGGATATTTCGACTGCCCATGCCAATTGTAGCCCTCCGAGACTGACCGTCAAAAGTATCATATACCACAAGCTCTTTGTCTCTTGCAAATCCTTCCGAGGATCTTCGTCCAGAATTCCACGGCCATCAATCAGTGCTTCCTCCTCCTCGCTGCCGGACGCCGACAGTAAAGGTGATTCTTCGTTCATCGGTTTCGAAGCTCTTTCTGCTGAAGGGTTCCGTGGCCGTGGGGGTTCCGTCGCGACGTCTCCTGTGTTTTCTCCAACTCTTTGGGGAGAAGGGGTACGTGATTCTCCCATTTTTGATTTGTGTTCTCTCCCACTATTCAAGTACTCCGGCGCCTCTGTTCCTTGAATTCAGCGAATTCAGCCTGGTCGGTGCTCGGCTGCCCCTCGTAATGTGGGGTTAAATTGCTCGAATCGTGGCGTTCAAAGACCTCCAACCCAGCGTATCGTGGGTGAGGATGCTGCTACAGTTGATTCGAGTCAAGTCGGTCCAGCATTCACGGGTTGCAACCCATCACGCGGTGGAGTTTCGGATAGCTCAACCAGCTGCAGGTGCGGTCAAGTGGACCTGGGAGTCTGAATGTCGCCTAGAACGGGTTGAAGGTCGATCAGGCGGGTGCTGTCGATCCCTACAAGTAACTTGTAGATACCACGATTTTGGAAAACATTGTCATTGCGGAAGAGGAGGAGAAGTTAAGTAAAATGCGCAGTATCGTCCAAATGGGAAGGGCGTCGCTCAAGATTGCCGCTGGCTGTGTAAGCTTTACGGTGCTGCAGCTTTTGGATACTCAGGTCACAAACAATCCCATCCCAGGGTTCCCTGTGACGATGAGCTAGCTACCCCTGCAAATCGCATTCACTGCTGACCTCCGCCTTCCCCAGGAAAATAGCACATGGAGACCGCGAGTAACTCTACCAATGCAGCCTCACTACTGTAATAGTATATCTTTTCTTGAAGTACCCCTTCAATTCTCGAGCGCAGCGAGCCTTGGGGGTTTGGGGGCTGGCCCCCATGAAAACAATTGGGTGGCTCTTCTGCGCATTAATTGATCATACTGATTCAGAAGAGAAGCCATGGGGTGCAGCCTCAAGCCTGGCACGCCTGAGCCAGGCTTCTTCACTTGGTCGAAGCGATACTAACCACTACTAACCACGACGTTTCTTGAAACTTCCTGAACTCAACATCACACTGCACACTATAACTTCCATCGTGACCTTCATGCGCCAATACCCGACAGTCCTCCAGCGCATCTCCATCCACATCGACAGCAAGGCTATTTCGTCGATCCTGGTGTTGTTCCAGACCTTCTTTTGCCCCACCAAAGAGACGCGCAACCTGTCAAACTAAAATACAGCTCCCAGCAGCCAGCTCCCACAGCACCCTAAGCTTAACCCCGTCGGCCCTAGTGGAGAGCCGCAAGCCGCAACACCTATTCTCGCCCTGTCCAAATCCAACGTCGCACAAAGGCTGGCTTAGCTGATCTGTCTTTTGGGTGCGACCCGATCTGCAATCTGCGAACATACAATTTATATGTACATGTGTCGACTCTCCATTGAACGCTGCTCGTCGCGGAGCCACGATACGACGTTTTTGAAGCTTGAGCTGAGCCGAATTTGCTGATCCATCGCAAGCCGATATGTCTGCCATTATCGCCAGCGTGGCCTACCAGCTACTGAGTATGCGCCCTTTTTCGTCTGCGGGATATACCAAGATTCATCTGCTAATACATTTTCTGCAGAGAGGGATGATGACGAAGGGGTTGATGGGGAGGGTATGCTACTTGCAGAACAAACGCCGGAGCTCAAACTGATGCGAATACAGGCCCCGATACCTCCCAACGAGAAATCTTCTCATCATGGGCGCTCTTCATTATGATTATGCTGCTCATAACGGCCCTGTTCACAAGTTACATGTTACAACAAAAGAAAGTAGAAGCGGTGCATGAAACGGTCATTTCCATCTTTGCGGGTACGTGGCCAGGTCAAAAATCCCCGGGAAATGGTATTGATGGAAAATAGGAATGACGGTCGGTCTAATACTTCGAGTGAGCAATGGAAATTCGATTCAAAATCTGGTTAGCTTTGACTACCAGATATTCTTCAACCTACTTCTACCTCCAATTATTCTAGCCTCGGGCTACGAACTACATCAGGCGAATTTCTTTCGAAATATCGGAACGATCCTAACGTTCGCTTTCGCTGGAACTTTTATATCTGCAATTGTGCTTGGAATCATACTATGGCTGTATACACGAATTCCCATAGAGACATTCGACATGTCATTCGTCGATGCTATTTCCGTGGGCGCCACTTTGTCTGCAACAGACCCTGTCACAATTCTGGCCATTTTCAACACGTACAAAGTGGATCCAAAATTATACACCATTATCTTTGGAGAATCCATTTTAAACGATGCAGTTGCTATTGTCTTGTTCGAGACAGCCCAAAGATATAAGGAGGGTGGAGCTGCAGGTACCCTCGGTTTTGTCAGTCTTCTAGAGGGTATCGGTATCTTCTTGGCAGTCTTCTTTGGAAGTCTCATGATTGGAGTTATCATCGGAATTGCGACCGCTCTTATGTTGAAATACACCTACGTGAGGAGATTTCCAAAGATTGAAAGTTGTTTGATTGTTTTGATTGCATACGCCAGTTACTTTTTTTCCAATGGCTTGCATATGTCCGGTAAGTTTTAACTTGTGTAGGACAAGGACTGAGCTAATTGGAACAGGAATTGTCACGCTCTTATTTTGCGGAATTACTCTCAAGCATTACGCTTATTATAACATGTCTCGCCGAACCCAACTCACCACCAAATACCTTTTCCAAGTTCTCGCTCAGCTTTCGGAAAATTTCATTTTCATCTATCTGGGACTTTCCCTCTTTACCGAGACGAAATTGGAGTTCAAACCTCTTTTCATTATCATCACTGTCATCGGGATCTGCGTGGCTCGTTACGCCGCTGTGTTCCCTCTCTCCAAAGCTATCAATTGGTTCATTCGATACCGGGCTAGACGCAGAGGAAAGGATGTCACCGACGAATTGCCTTATAGCTACCAAGCAATGCTCTTTTGGGCTGGATTACGTGGAGCTGTCGGTGTAGCTTTGGCAGCAGGAATGACAGGGCCAAATTCATGGGCTTTGAAAGCTACAGTATTGGTTGTGGTTGTGCTCACTGTTATCATTTTCGGAGGTACTACTGCTCGTATGCTTGAGATCATGGGGATTAGGACAGGGGTTGTTGAAGAGATTGACAGTGATGATGAATTCGATATCGAATCGCATCCAGGAGGCTCTTACTACAAAAATTCCGGAACTGGTATTGGACATGCACCAAAACGAGGATCCATAGCTTTGAATGGGCTCAATGGAAATAGCCTAAGACCCGAAAGAGGCAGCTATGTGAGCGGAAACTCAAGCCCCGTAAACAGACCTTCGAGTTTGGTTAGAACGGGCTCGCAAAAAGGAAAAAGAGGCGATACCGACAACGAGCAAGATCTGCTCAGGGCCGGGATTACCGATGACTCTGATGATATAGACAGCGATACATCGGATCTACCTCCGGCTGCCAAGCGTTCGCCCGGTGGAAGGGGAACTTCAGAACCTGAAGCAACTACTCCATATCCTACTTCGGGAAGTGTAGCCCCTGGACCAAATATTTCAGCAGCTGGCGCTATCAATTCGCTATTACATGGAACTTCTGAAGATCAGGCGGCATGGTTCAAACAGCTGGATGAAGGTTTTATCAAGCCAAAACTCTTGCTTGATGGTGGAAAGCCACATCATGGAGGACCTAGTAGTGGACCTAGTAGTGGAAGCTAGGTGACTGTCGCTTGAAGCGCGTGCCTATATCCAAGCGCTGGACAGGGCCGGTTTGGGATGGCGTTCTAGGTGTATAACAAGGTCATTTTGTATTGGTGCATTTTTTCCGATCGTATAGAATATAGATCATTATGCGCATCACTTTCAAAATACCATACCGAACATGGATTCATTTTTGTCAGTCTGTTTGAAACTTGGAAGTGTCCTTGGAAACCATCACGTGGAAGCCCCGCATCTAAATTGATGAGCCTCGGTCGTTTGCTTTTAGTATTAACTATATGACTTCGGGTATGAGACACTCCATTGCTTTGGAGGTTTACGTCTTTATTTTTCACTTCATATATTGATGGAAGATTGAGTAGGTAAATCTTGAAATTTGGAGCCCAAGGTTATTTAATATCTTTCCCAATTGACAAGAGCTAACATCCCTCCTAGTTAATCCAAACACTACCAATATTACAACCAATACCAACATTCTAAAATAACTCCATCTCCAATCAACCCAACCCAAATACCACCCCCAAATCCACACACCCATCATGCCCATCCTCCCACCCAACAAAACCACAACCCTCCCCTCAGGAACCATCTACGCATACCACCACCACGCCCCCACCCACCCCTCCAAACCCACCCTCCTCTTCCTCCACGGTTTCCCCTCCACCGCTTCCAACGCTCAGAATTTGTGAAGAAAGGGTATGGTGTCCTTATCCCGGATCTCCTGGGTTATGGCTTGAGTTCGAAACCGGGGGTGGGAGCGGAGGGGGAATATGTTGGGGGGAGGATGGCGAGGGATGTTTTGGGGATTTTGGAGGGGGAGGGATTATTTGGGGAGGTTGATGGGGAATTTGGGGATGTAGAGGGAGTGGGAATGGGGATTGTGGGGGTCGCGCATGATTGGGGAACGTATTTACTCTCGTAGCTCGTCTTTCGGTATCCTAAGCTGCTAAGGAAGCTGGTTTTTATTAGTGTACCCTACCAACCACCCGCTCGTTCCCCGAATATCCAACGTATCAACGCCATCACTCTGCAGACCAATGGCTTTGAACAGTATGGCTATTTCCTCTTTTTCAACGAGCCGGATGCGGGGAAATTACTTGGGGACAGGGAGAAGTGGGAGAGTTTTTTTGAGATGGTTTATAAGGAGGAGGGGATGGGTGAGGGGTTTGCGGGGACGGGGAGGTTGAGGGAGTGGGTTGAGGGAGTGGGTTGAGGGAGGGGAGAGAGGGGATGGTGAGTCTTTTTTTTAGTTGGCAGGGGGGAGAGGGCTGATGAGGTGTAGTTTCAACGTGGATTGGTGAGGATGTTAAGGAGGAGATGGCTTGGCATCGTATGATGTTTGGGGATGATTATACGCCGGCGTTGAATTGGTATCGGAGGGCTTTCAAGCATCTGGGGAGAGAAGAAGAAAGGAAACTTTTGGATGCTAGGAAAGTACTAACTCCCCTCCTTTCCTCTTTTGTTTCCGTCGCAGATTCCCTTCCCAAAACTGTGAACTCACGCAAAGTTAGATCCAGACGAAAATCGCCGGAAAAGACGTCCTTATGATCGCCGGTTTGAGAGATGTAGTGTGTCCAGCGCACAGAGCGAAAGAGGTTATGCAGGCTTTTGTGGAAGAGCCGGAGAGGTTGAGGGTTGAGGTTTTGGATGCGGGACATGTAAGCCATTCAATCTTTCTCTTTACCCTAATACGATACCGTATTCATTTGGTTTAGGACGCCCCCTCTCTCCCTCGTTATACCAGGATAGAGAACAATAACACGGGCGAGGGTTCGTTCACATTAACCTCAATTCTCTTTCATAGTCTGGCATAATGGGAGAAGGGGGCGTTTTAAACTAATTAATACGGTATCATTTTTAAGGTCTTGAAATAACTTGGAGTTAAATTTAATTACCCTTCTCTCATTCTCCTTTGTAAATGGAAGCTGACTCTGAGATCATTTAGTGGATTATGCTTGAGAAGAGGGAGGAGTTTAATCGGTTGTTGCTTGGGTTTTTGGAGGGGGGTGGGGAGGGGAAGGGGAGGCTTTGAGGTTCGGGGAGGGGTTTTTGGTTTATTGGTATTTGGAAATGTGTGGGATCACCAGGGATGTGGGAATTGGAGCTTTTTTGGTCATCTTCCAGGCAAGTGCTGGTTTTGGTGATGGTTTCAATAAGAAAAGAGATTATTCAACCTAGTTTCTCCTTTGTTATTTCTATTGAAACTCTTTTCAGACACCAGTATAAGTTCACCATTGTTTTCACGATTGGCTGCGATTCACTGTCTGGTGATTTTTGGGGGCAATTTCCCATCTCTTCTTCAGGATGTATTCTCCTTTCATAACCACAATCTACAACAAATATTTATTATTCCAAGGTTAGTTCCACTTCAATCTACCTCTTTTCTTCTTCTTCTGTTATTCACGGTTAATTGCGATTCACCACTGCGGTGCAAGGATGAAGTGACACAACCCGATTTTCAGGGGTAATTCCTCATCTCTTCAAGATGTATTCACCTTTTATAATTATGATCCCCAACTAGTTCAGGTTAGTTACATCTCCATCTACTTTTGACTTCTCTGTTCTTCATGTTTAGTTGCGATGCATTGCGTGGTGTAAGGATGAAGTGACGCAACCCGATTTTGGGGGGGTAATCTCCTGTCTCTTTTTTGGGATGTGTTCACCTTTCGTAACTAGTTTAAATATATTAAATTTAGATCTTAATTAACTATTGTTTTTACTGTTGTTTGCGTTTAGTTGCGCTTGATTATTATGGTGTAAGGATGAAGTGAGCCTACCCGATTTTCGGAGCAATTTCCCGTCTCTTTTTTGGGATATGTTCACCTTTCACAACTAGCTTAAATATATTGAAGGTAGATCTTCATCTACCATTGTTTTTACTGTTGTTCTCGTTTAGCTGCGACTCACTGTGATAAAGCAATGATGAAGTTACCCAGCCCGATTTTCAGGGGCAATTTCCCGTCTCTTTTTTGGGATATGTTCATCTTTCACAACCAGCTTAAATATATTAGAGTTAGATCTTAATCTACCATTGTTTTCACGCTTGTTTTTTCTTTTAGCTGCGATTCACTGCTATGATATAAAGATGAAGTGACGCAACCCGATTTTCAGGGGTAATTTCCTAATATATTCACCTTTTATAATTAAAATATTACATCTCCATCTACTGTTGTTTGTTTTTACTGGTTTTTACGTTTAGCTGCTATTCAATACTATGTGCAAGGCTGAAGTTCTTTTAACAGACTCAACCCGATTTTCAGGGGTTACTTATCGCTTAGCACTTGAGTCATCAATAGCTCATTCCACAAGGCTTAAATATTTATTAGTTCAACGTTGGTTAAAGCTCAATCCATAAAAGAATCCTCTGTTATTCACGTTTGGCCACCTGCTATAGTACAAGGAAGAAGTCCCCACACCCGATTTTCAGGGGCTATTTCCTAGTTTTTCTTTAAGGATAAATTCACCTTCAACAATTATGATCACCAAAAAGTTCAGATTGAATTCTTACTAGTAAGATTAGTTATATGTCAATCTACTATTGTTCACGTTTAACAGCGATTCACAGCCATACAAGGATGAAGTGACCTAACCCGATTTTCAGGGGCTCCTTCTCGCTTAGCACTTGGGTCGTTAACAACCCATTTCAAAAACTTCCAATACTTATTAGTTCAATGTAAGTTAAAACTCAATCTACCGTGTTTTTTTCTGTATTTACTACCATGGGACAAGGATGAAGCTCCCCAATCCGATTTTCAGGGGTTACTTGTAGCTTAGTACTTGGGTCGTGAATAACCCATTCCACAAACCAACTACACCAACAGTGAGCATTTGGACTTGGAAATGCAAAATTTCGGGCTCACTCCGGCACACTTACTAGTGTTTCGGTTAGCACCTCTAGCGCGACGCACACTGAAAACGCCTATATAGGCAGAATCCACCGTGCCAACATTCCCGATTTTTTAACCAGCACACACAAAAACCGATTTCCGAATAACTTCACACAACCCGATTTTGCGATGCGCAGAAGGCTTCAGCCTTGCATCTCGCTTGTGCCTCGCACAATGGAGTTCTCCAACCTCTCAGCCTTGACCTTCAAAAACTTCACCTCTTCTTCATCTCCTCCGCAACCCTCACACACACTTTTCAATCGCACCGCAACTTCTCAACCACACCACTTCCAACCCTTCAACCACCGTCGCGCAGCTTTCAATCATCAAAATGGAAGCAGAACTCCTCCGCAGAAAGATCGCCTCCTTGGAGGAGAAGCTCGTCAACGCCGAGATAACCTTGGGGTTGGAGAGAGTAATTCGCGAGGCAGCAGAGAAGAAGGTGGAGGAGCTGAATGCCTCCACCCCTCGTCTCCTTGTGAGACCTACAAGAGAAGAAGTGCTCGCCGCTGCCGGCCACCCCATTGGAGAGGCAGGGGGCTTGAGCAAAGCTTCCCTGGAGCTCGCGGAATTGAGGCACTACGCCGGCGACCTGCGTGGGCAGGTCGAAGCCCTCACCAAGGAGAATGGGAAATTGAAGGAGCGCCTTACTGGTATCGACCAGAAGGCATGTCGGTGGGAGATCGAGAAGGGGGAGCTTGTTCGGCAGAACAAGCAGCTGAACGACCTCCTTCCTCTCGCCAGAATTGGCGCAAAAGTCCGGTATGTACACCCCAAAGGGGAAGCTATTCAAACTCATTCTAACCGATCTATAGCCTCCGCTTCCTCGAGCAGGCAAAGGGGACTCTCCTCCTTACCAGACGAAACGACCAAACCCACGCCATCCACCTGGAAGGCAACAACGCCGCCCATGGTGGCTTTGGAAGTGCAGACGCCCTCCTCTTTACCTCGCCATTCCTCCCCTCTCTTCACCCCTCGGCTGGAATGCACCAAGTCTTCAAGCGCCTCTACGACTCGGAGCCAGATATCTACCACGAGACGAACGCCTCGTCGAAAGTCCAAGAAACTTTCGACCACCACGCCACTCTCCTCACCCTCCAAGTCCAGAATGCTGGCAACCGTCCCATTGCTGCTCGCCTATTGGCGTTGGACCACGTGGACTACATCGTGGACAGGTCTCGAGGCAAGACGGCGGAGCAAATCGACGGAGACGTCGAGTTTGAGAGACGTTTGGTCCTGTTGCGGGCGTTGGTAGCTACCATCGTCGCGGAGGATAGACGGACTGGTCGTGGAGCCAGCGGCCGTAACGGTACTTACTAGGTAGCTTTAAAGCTCCTGTTTATATTTGGGTGACGGAGCTTGAGGGGCAGGTTCCTAGGGGGGTTTCAATCCATCATCGTCAGCTGAGTAGTGTCATTTCGAAAGGCGACGGTTGATTGGGGAGGACCTATCCTAGACCGCTCTCTTGCAGACGGGTTTTATTGGGTAGCTTTAAAGCTCCTGTCTATATTTGGGGGACGGAGCTTGAGGGGCAGGTTCCTGGGGGGGTTTCAATCCATCATCGTCAGCTGAGTAGTGTCATTTCGAAAAGCGACGATTGATTGGGGAGGGCCTATCCTAGACCGCTCTCTTGCAGACGGGTTTTAGTAGTTAGTTTTCTTTTTCTTGTGTTTTCTGGTGGACGGGGCATGAGAGGCAGGTTCCTAGTGGGGTTTCGAACCATCATTGTCAGTTGAGTAGTGTCATTTCGAAAGACGACGTTTGATTGGGGAGGACCTATTCTAGACCGCTCTCTTGCTGCCGGGGGGTTTTTGCGATTGATAGATAGATAGATGGCGCGCGCGCGAGAGAGATCGAGATGAATTGAGAAGATTGCTCGCATCAGTTTACTTGTAATTTCTACGTGCTATTCAAACTCACTTACCCTGCGATCAGCTTTTGCTATTTTATATTGTGCTCTTCTCGCCCTTTAATTGCGACTTTGCGGTCATCAGAACAATACAGAAACCTCAGAAGTTTCAAAGGTGAAGACGAGATAAGACATATCCGCGAATTTCTCCAAGTCAGCTTTTCTCTCTCGCACATCTGGGTTACCCTGTCAAGAAAAGTCAGGTGATCGGCCTCGATTCAGGTGTAATTCTTCTCATCTTTTGATGGCTCAGAGTAATTTACGTTCATGTTTACTATCTAGAGAGTAGCTATTAACTTGAAATGTAGTAAGGGAACAAAAATTACACTTGGATATTTCTAAGTCAACTTTTTTCGACTTCACAACTAGGTTACCCTGTCGAGAAAAGTCAAGTGACCGGCTTCGATTCGGGTGTAATTCTTCTCATCTTTTGAGGGCTCAGAGTGATTTATGCTCTTGTTTGCTATCAATAGAGAGCAAAAATTTGCTTGAAATGTAGTAAGGGAACAAGAATTGCACGCAAATATTTCCAAGTCAACTTTTGTTTTTCGCACATCAACATTCTACGTGGAGAGGGCATAGACTACGATTCCTGCGATGAAATCAGAAAGAAGATCAATGCCTTCCTCAAAGATCCAAAAGTCACGCCCACCGGTTTCCTACGCGAATGTGCTAAGACCTACCCTGACGGCCGCAAGATGCAGACCAAAGTCCTCAACGATTTCCTGGGCGCAAGCGAGAAAGACGATGATGAGTGGGTTACAACTGAGCTATCTCCCGAGGATGCTTTTGCGGAACTCTTACAACAAGTTGCCACAGCAAATAATACAGTACAACAGTAGCGGCGCTACTTAGCCAGTAGTGCCTGTAAAGGGCCGGTGCCCTTTTCCAGATCAACAACGAGCCACTATCTTTGATCAGTGAGACGGTGACGTGTGCATTTATGATAGTGGTAATTGCTATAATGCAGCTTCATATGTTCCCGAATTGCCTCAACCATCTCGGTGGAAAACTCTGGACAGCCAGATATTGATTGCAGCTGACACTATGCAGTCATCAGAGGGGCGAGGGTGCCTTCAACATAACCTTTCACATTCCCATCTTCATCCTTCGTCTTCTTATTCAAGATCCTGAAGGCAATTGGGTACTTGGAGGAGACAGAGAGTCCCTTTTCTTCTCGCTGATCTCCATTCCCGGTGGCATAACGTTCCTTCATACGGCCGCCATCCTCTCTCGAGTCGGTTGACACGTATTCGATAATTGTTGACCCCAGAATGGGTGGAGTATCGTGGTCCTCGCCATACTAGCAGTTCACCTACATATGGTTTTCGGTATTGGGAATTTGCTCGTATAGTTCCTCGTGAGTAATCTTATTCTTTAATAAAACAGAGCGATCTATAACATGAATGTGACTTATTGTATGGATTGGCCCCGGTGGAGGATACGCAGTAATGCAATAATATTCATCCTTAGGAAATTTGAGTAGCAGCGTTTAACTGCTGCTAACCACTCTGCTTCGCAGATATTTCCCAGGTGATTTGCTTCGATCTCGAGTTTTGGGCCTATAGTTCTTGTTGTCCTTGCAGTGTTTGGGCCAAGATCTTGTTCTCTTCCAAGTATTCCCAGTTGCAGTGTATAGCTTGAACGGTATGAAGTGGATACTGTAATAACTATCCAAAAAGCTCTAAGTCAATTTTGCATTCATCTCACATCCAGGCTACGCTGTGATGTCAATCCACAAGAATGGCTAGAAGGGTTGGAAATGGCCAAATAACTCGAATTGATTTCTGGAATAGGTTTGGTGCGATGTACTCTTAGTTTACGTAGCCTCTGGAATCTCCTCTTTTAGATGATGAATTGAAAACCAGCAAATAAATAAACAGGCATCAATTCCAGCTTTTGAGCGCATTGTTATTGTCTTGCTTTGAGTGTTGCGTGCAGAGTGAGTTATGTATTCTCTCTTCCTACCAAGAAAGAACACTGACTCACTACTGTACTTCGAGAAGTAAATAGAGACACTCAGACAAGAATTACACTTGAAAATCTCTAAATCAATCCTGGATTTGTCACACAATTGCCTGATGGTACTCTTTTCGCTGGTCTCAGCTCAAGCCCCAGAAATCCTGACATTATCTCTGATTATAATGCGTCTTTTTCGATTCTAGTCTCTCTTCGCTGCCCCGACATCTCGTCTAACTGGTTGAACGGTTGGTATGATTTCAACTTGATCTAGACGCTGTGTATATTCTTAGAGGAGCTAGAAGATCATGGTATTGTAGCCATCATCGAACTGGAGCTCGATCGCACCTGCCACCAAGTCAAATAGAATATCGTGTGACGGACCTCGTTTCCGAGTTACACTTCCTCTTCCTTGCTTACTGACGTACAGTAATTGATAATTGAATAAAAAATTCCATATCACCGACACCTACACCGATCACCAAGAGAGATCGCTCCATAGTATCAGCCCCTAACAAAGAACCGCCTTTCGACTTCCTCTAAAAATCTGGCCAACCCGATGACACACTTCACTACCATCCCGCTAGCGAAACTTATAGAGCAGGGATTTCTAGATTTGGAGCGATTATATCGCACCACTCTTCTGCTTTTTGTTAAAACCTTTCACAATATGTCTGAGTGTCTCGCCAGTCCAAAGATCTCAACGTACGACAAGAAAGCGACACCTTTCCAAAGCCGACGAAGAAAAAGCGCGAGCCATCTCTAGCAGTAATTGGCGTTCCACACAGGGAGACTCCTTACCCTCAAAGTCCTTCCTTAAAGTCTCGTCATGCAGAAAGGGGCAAAGGGTTGCACATCTCACCTACCCTGTCAATTTTCAACAGGGTAAGCGACAGCGAATAACCGCACCACCAACCCCTCAAATATGAAATTTCGCGAATTTTTTCCTTCAAATCTAAGCATATTTACTCTGGACATGCCGTTGACCATTCTGTACTGTACTTCTAGTTTCGTGACATCAAATTCGGAATGGGTAGCACATCTCGCTTAGCCTGTCAGGAAGCATAAATCGCAGGGTAAGTGGGTGAGAATAGCCGCAGACACGATTCTATGAAAACTTCATAAACTTTATCATATCAAAGGGACATCGCGCTTCTTTTAGTGTAAATAATGGGCTTGTTCTCAGATATAGCTCTACAATTTTACCTTTTGTTGACTTTGTAGAATATCGTCAACCTCTCCACACTGCCTCCATCTCCGAGTAAATAAACCCGCTTCGTCCCATCCAAGTGCTCTCATATTTATCAACTACTGGCCGCAGGGTAGTGCCCAAACCACCGCTTGCATGAGAGAGGGAAGTCGGCAGAAAAACATGCATCTCAAGACTCCAGCTGCTAAGATGCTCGCCTTGGGCTAAGTACCTATGATGATGTTTTGGTTGCGTTGAAAATAATTTGGGCTCAAGATATTTTCTCTAGGAAATTGGAGATGATATAGTACTCGAGGTATATGCTAACTGAACCCCCCCTGCCTTTTTATGGGAGTGATCTGGTAGAACTTCACTTCATTGTTACTACATTGTTTTCAATAAGGGGACATAGCGGGCGGCAAAGAAAGTAATATGAATCGGTGAAATAGTAGATGATTGAACAAAAAGTAATTAATCTTGACGACCTGATCTTACCAAGATTCCGCTCTATGCGTAGTTGGAGTCAATGAACCATGAGAATTTATACGGAAGAACGACTAAGCTGGACAGCAAGTTCCAGTGCATAATGAAGTTCTTAGTTTGAGAAAAAACTCATAATTTAAACCACTTCCAAATTCTCTTGTGCTGTAGCATCAATACAAGGCGGCCATCCTCGAAAAGCAGTCGAGCCATCAGAGCAAATTCCAGGGATCTATTCTGGCCCATTGTCCCAATTGACGAGTGGGATAATGAATAGAATAGATCAACTTGAATCTCTGCAGCTGACAACAACAAAATTTATCAGAGGACGATGATTTTGCTTCATGCTGGAGCAGTGAAATCCATGGTATGGCTGACTAAGCGTCCTCGAAAGCCAACTTGGCAGACTGCAAGCAACCCCACATCGACAACTGTACTTGCATTTCCCACTGCAACCCCCCACAAGTAGCGTATCCATTTCTCGCGGCCCAACCTGTTCATCCAGCGTTGCTAGGGCAAAAGTAGCCACGATAGTCCCGATGATACGGTGCTTGAGGTAGGATTGCGGACACGACAGCAATAGCGTACGATGATGGGAACACCGAGGATCCAGCCCGGGAGCTAAAGGCAAAGTCAAACTGTGTACCCGGGACCGTCGGTTTGTTTAACTTTACCAGCCATGATGCAAAATCTACGGTGCCGTATTTAGGCAAGGGATGAGCCGAGGCGGCGAGGATGGGATATGCACTTTCGAGGCAAGATACGGACCATGGATCGTCGAAGTCAAGCTTGAATGGTGGGGTGGGGATGCTCTCGGTGGGTGCCGCTTGACGACCAAAGCGTGGTCTTGAAACCTCGTACACCGCTGCCTTCGAAGTACCGGTGTGAGTGAGGATATACTTTACACTGAAAATTCCGTAAGCGTGAGAATCAAGTAAATTGGACAATAGAGCGCAGCGAAAACAGCCTCCACGGCAGTGGCCTCCGGAGGAGAGAAGGGATATTTTGGAGATTCCCTTCACGGCCGCTCGCAGCGTCGCACGACATAGATTACCTAGTGCGTTTCAATCGGCAGGCCACAAGTAGATGAAGGCAATGAACGATGGCATTCAGAGTTAAAATACGTGGCTGGCTGCTTTTCGTACGAGTACCTTGCATGATGCAGCCGTTGTACGCTAATCAGCCCGCTGTTCGCGTTTGCGGAGCCCATGAAAATCCCTGAAGAATGGCTCCAACCCCTCTCCATTGACCGTCAGAATTAAGTGATATGCCCACCGACTCCACGAGCCTGCAAGGCTGCGATGAGCTATGTTTACTTCCGATCAGCCGACGCAGCGAGGGTGGTCCAAAGTTGCGAGCGAATTTCTGAGCTTTGGTAAGGTGATACGAAGGAAAACAAATTCGAAAAACCAGCCTCCCGGTGAGCTTTTCTCGATCACCGAAGAGCAGCTTGAGCAGGAACAACAGCGCGACCTCGATCGCGATCAAGACCAGATGGACTCACGCCCAATGTCATCGCCCAGCGAGGTATCAATTTCTGCTCTCAAGATGGGACTCGGTAGGTCGAAAAATTCATATTCACGGCTTCGCTATCTCGCCGAGCCTTCGCGGGCCGACACTTCCTCCTCACCTTTCCCATCTTGCACCTCAAACCAATGCTAATATCACGATACAGACGCTGGTAATACCAGCAGTTCGCCATTCATCCAGGTCACGGTATCTTCGGTATCCAGCAAAATGTCGCTCCCCACCGTCTCCAAGATTGAAAATCAGTACATTGAGCAGATGGACATGCTTGATGTGCTTCCGCAACAGATCCAAATTCGCAAAATCAACAAGGACCTTCGCGAAAGAAAATTGGCCATCTATGAACTTGAGAATGTCTCAGGTCTCGCGCTTGATGGTCTCCCAGAGATGGAGGAGAGATTCAAATACCTGAAGAGCAAGTATGACGCCGAGCAACGATCCTTGCAAGACAAGGAAAGCAACGCGCGCAAACTCGCAGCAGACGCCCAAGCATCAGATAACGCGGCTGAAAAGATTAAAGCGCGTAGAGCAGAGCTCGAGGTCGCGGAGTTGAAGCCATCAATTCTTCGCCAAAGCATCGACTTGGATATGCTCGATATGGAGATCCAAGAGAAGAAATCAGAATCCGCCATCGCTGAAGAGAAGATTGACCATCTAAGAAACCAAGTTGATGGCCACCAAAATGTTCTGGAGAAGGTGGAGCAAGAATGCAAGGATTTCAAAAATTACTACACTGAAAAATTACCTGTCGGCACTGAGCAGAGCTACGCCAATATCAAACGATCCCTGGAAACCACCGTCTCTGTCCTGTTGGAAAGACTGGAGAGGGCAGAACAACTCTTGGAGACCATTGCAGAGGCCGAGGATATGGAAGCATCGACCGAAGACAATCCCCACGTGAACCACTCAAGAACAGCATTTTCCGAGCGCGACAAGTCCGAACCAAGAAAGACACGCTCCATGCTCGTCAAGGAATTGCAAGAGAGACAGAACAAGGTTGACGAGATGACGCCACTCTACTGGGTTGGATACCACAATCGTGCCAGCCGAATGGCAAAGCTCATTTCCAAGAAAGACGGCTCCAAGCCCGATTTACGAGTCGTAGCTGCCGGTAGCAGAAACGCCTTAGCCAACGCCCAAGCAGACGCAACGCTCAACATGGATTTCTCGCACGAGAAGGCAGGAGGAAGTAGTCCGTTTGAGGAGATTTACAACGTGCCAGCCTATGAAGTATGGGAGCGACGACACTTCACCATGTTTACCGATATTGTCAACTGGGAGTCCGACATGGATAGCTGGAAGGAACTGTACCCCATCATCACATTCGTGGAGTCCTACAAGAAGCTCATCGAGGCCATCGGTCCCAACTTTCGCATCTCGAGTAATGAGGGGATTATGAATGATGAGGGTTTGATGAAGGAATATCGTGTCTTGGAGCAGGAACATGAACATGCTGAGGCTCAGGTTTTGACGGCTGGGAGGAAGGGTTCGAGTGCTAGTGCGCCGTCTAATCGTAGTAAGGATTCCAAGGTTTGGGTCTGAGTTTGAGATGGAGGACGATGTTGACTGGGGGGGTTTAATGTTTTTATGCTGTGATGATTAACGGCTGGCTCTTCTAAGTTTCTGGAGTTTGGGCTGGAGTAAAAGGTCTTTTTCATAATGCTATGGTTGAAGGAGATGTTTTCACAGGATGTACTTGATGAGGTCACGCAGTCAGGATGGATAGTAAAATGTAATCATATCAAACGTCCATTGCCAAAGAACCCTCTACGCAATGTTATTTCAACCCCAGCCGAAACCCCCACCATAGACTTGACCTACCCAACAATCTATCACACAATAGATTAGATTGATAATAGCTTGAACTACAGTAAAACTCAAAATCGCAAGTATTGTAAAGCAACGCTTAAGTTAAAGCTGCTGCCATTAACAAAAAACAATAAAACTCAATAGCAGGCCACACTTCGCAGTTCCCAGCCAGAGCACCATCATGCTCTTACCGGAATGTACAATAGCAACCCCTGTAACTCAATATCCAAACCTAAATCCAATTCACAAACCTCGAGTGCATCGAGTGCGCTTGCGTTCCGAACAATACCAGCCTCGCTTAGCGAACAACCCCCTTCCTATTGTCAACGCACCCATTGCTTTTCACCACACAATAGGTACCATCAATATCTTGCGCAATGCAATTCACTCGCACCACGACAATGCAAGAGTCTAGCGCGCTCTGGGAGTATAATTTGCCCTCGATTTCCCTCGAGATTCCTTTCCTTCTTTTTTTTCTTTCCAGCTTTCCAACGACGACAGGACCGGAACCAGATTCTTCTTGATTTTGACCTCGATCTTCAACGTTGTTACCTTCTGTCTTCGGACTTACTTACGTTACCGAAAGCTATTACCGTCATTCAGAAGCTGGATTTCTTCGACTACCAACCTTTCGACTTGACATCTTGTCATCGATAATACGACCATCACCGAAACACCTCTACATCCCAATCTCGCAAATTCCACCATCCCATTCTCTCTTCATCTCGACACACATATTCTACTTCTACGACTACAGTACCAACGAGTTGCCTCACCGATACCCCTCTGCATCTCAACCTCATTCATTCCAAAGCTTCATTCTCTGTCATATACAGACACAATGGCCACCCCAAACAACCGCAAATTCGACTACAAAGCCGCCCTCACCTCCTTCTCCAAAATCCTCGAAGCCAAAGCAACCCTCGAAAACATCGCCTCCTCTCCCGAACTCGCCGCTGCCAAAGAAGCCGAACGCCACCACATCTGCCGCATGACCCTCATCAAAGGGGAAATCTACGATCTCAAAGTAACCTTCAACAACAAACTCAAGGCGTTCAATGTACGCAAGGCAGCTTTCGAAGATGACGACGAGGAGATATCTTTGGATATCATTGAGGGGACTCGGGAGGGTGTGGAGCGCCAGGATGCGCGGCTGGAGGTGTTGGAGGGCTTGTTGGAGGAGCAGAGGGAGATTTTTGAGTTGCAGGATTTGGTGTTGGAGAAGAAGGAGGAGAAGAGGGGGGAGAAGGAGGCGAGGGAGGTCGCGAGGGGGGAGATTAGGGACATTGGAGATTATGTTGAGCAGGCGGGTGATGAGTTTGCGAGAGTGACGGCGGTTCGGTGTGTTGAGAACACGACAGAGTTGGCTCTTAAGACGCAGATGGATAGGAAGGTTGGTGAGATGGAGAAGAAGGCTGCCGATCTCGAGGAGAAGAAGGAAAAGGAAATCAAGCTTTTGAAGCTGGTGGCTGAGAAGAAGGATGAGCGGATTCGGGAGTTGGAGGATGCGTTGGCGGAGAGCAAGAAGGAGGCCAGCAACAAGAGGAAGCTTGGGGAGCGGGAGGGTTTGGAGGAGAGAAGTGTTGAAGAGGTCTTCAAGAAGAGGAAGATTGCCCGGGGCCGTCGTGCTCTTTCTTTGGAGCTCTGATGTACCAGACAGGCTTTGCTTTTCTTGTCGTCGGGCTGTTTTTCTGAAGCTCTGATGTACCAGATAGACTTTGCTTTTGCTTTTGCTTTTATTTTTTTGTGGAGTTGGAGTTTTTAGTTTGTTTTTTTGAGGATCGTTAATGGAATGGGGATTTGTTTCGCGCCTTCAGAGGTATTTGATTTTGCGTGAATGGTTAGGTTGATTTTGCTCATGCGAAAGAGGGACTTCAACACCGTTGCACAATTATAATACACTTGCTCCTCACATTATTCCTCGGTTTATTTCATGATATCATTCCCACTGTAAACGATCATCTACGTAAATAACTCCTCATCCTGCCCGTTTAGCCCACTCTCCAAGTTCAACCCCAAACGACTCGGATCATTTGATCATCCTTAGCAATCAGGGCCACAAAATATGGCGCCTCCCCGTGACTTCCTTTCTCGAAGTCCATCGCATTCAAGTTTTGATCTCATAGGTGTATTCACTGGTCCTTTGGGAAAGTTGGCGTTGTCAGGCGGAGGCGATGGTGTGAATACAAGAGAACAGTCCGTGCGAGGCTCTAGCAGATCGCCGAGAAAGTGAATCAGCCACTGTGTGGCAGACGGAAACGAGATGGGCGTGGAGTTTGTCTACAGTATGTGGTTTGCATATGCGCACGAGCTACAGAGGGAACTTATAAGCCTGTCAGGCGGAGGCGGTGGTGTGAATGCAAGAAGGCTTTATTCTTCAAGGCAGCCACGAGGGGGGCTTATTTACACAGCAAGATGGTCCGTGCGAGGCTCTAGCAAATCTGTAACAAAGTGAATCGGTTGCCGGGTGTAACCGTGTGGCGGACGGAGACGACGAGGGTGTGGAGTTTGTTCGCGCGGAGTTTGTAAGTTACGCATGGGCCACACAGAGTGAACTTATAAGCCTCATTCGGTCTCGGCCCACTTGTTCCTCTTGTAAGAACTTTGGGATTAACTAGGCAACCTACCTACCTCTGGAGCTTCATATATAAAAGTACTTAAGCAGGTAAGAAAAGTCACTGTAGATCATGTACCTCGCTTAGCTCAGGGGTCCTATGCGCATTCACTGCGACGAAGACGGACCAGGTCTATTCACCACTGCTAGCGCACTTTGCAGTTTTCTTTATGTAAGAGTGTCATCCTCCTCGACCCTTCTCTTTCTGTCGGTATCTACTAGGATACCGTCGGCACAGTTCCAACGCTGGTTGCAATACCAAATAGGTTGATCAGGCTTCCAGGTCTATTTATTCTGCTAGCGTGTGGTCCGTGCAACGCTAGCAACTACCCCCATTCACCCATGTACGGAAACTTTCCGACTAAAGTAGTTATTCTCGTCGTGACAGAGTCCTTTGGGCGAACCTCTTAAGTGTTCGTGGCGTTACTGTCAAGCCTAAACTGGGAAATAAAGTAGGTTGGCTGCTTTGAATTCGCCGCCATTCCGTATCTAGATCGTTATCCGATAGTAAATATCTTCGTTTTATGGAGGCTCGGAGGGAGTGAATGAGTTTTGGGCGTGCAGGTGCCTGTTACCTGATAGTAGAAGTGAATTGAACCCAAACCGGATTCACCGCAGACAAGACGGCGTCCCGAAAGCCACCCACGTTGCACCCCTGCACCCTCTGTACATTCACTCCGACCTGGCCGTCTAAGTCCTACTCGATGAATCGAGGTTAGCGTTACTTACATGGTCACGAGATGAGCCCTATTGTTGTGTATAAAAGAACCTCGTGTGTCCTAGGAAACCATCCATCATAACAAACCGTCATCCACGCACAGATTTGCATCAGACACCTCCATCATCCCTCATCACGACTCAACCAGAATCGCAACACTGCTTCCCTCATCCAGACTTATTAAGTCTTCCATACGAACCATCTACACAGATTTGCATCAGACACTGCAACCTTCCCACATCACGACCCGACCAAAACCCCAACACTGCCTTCCACGTCCAGACTTATTAAGTCTTCCATACGAACGCCATCCTACATACCTTTGCATCAGACACCACGACCGTCCCACATCAAGACCCAAACAAAATCTCAACACTGCCTCCGAAGTCCAGACTTATCAAGTCTATCAGCATCAACAAGATGTCGCACACCACACCCACCCACATCACCCCCGCCTACCTCAAGCTCGAGAACCTCAAGCGTTTGAGGGATTTTTCGGGCGTACTCGATGGAAAAATCGTCTCTCTAGATGACCACATTGAGAGCCTTGGAACAACTCTGCCACGAAAGCTTGAGAAGGATAATACAGCTGATACGACCCATAAATCTCTTGATTTGATCTCTCTCAAGGAGTGGTCTGAGGATTTTCGTAACAGCGTCGAAGAAGCTATCGTTGCTCGTGATGAGAAGGCCAAACATCAAACACTCTACGAGTCCGCTATCCGGGCCTTCCAAGATGCCTACACCACTGAAGATATCATAGACTCCTTCGACAAGAAGAAGAAAGAGGCGAAAAAATTGAGGGAACAACTCAAAGAGGAAAAGGAAAAGTCCGCCGCTTTGAAGAAGAGGCTTGAGGAACAAGTCGAGGAAGAAAAGGAAAAGTCCACTGCTATGCAGAAGGAACTTGAGGAACAAGTCCAGGAGGAGAAAATAAAGTCCGCCGCTTTGCAGAAGAGACTCGAGGACCAAGTCAAGGAGGAAAAGGAAAAGTCTGCCGCTATGCAGAAGAAACTCGAGGAGGAAGTCAAGGAAGAAAAAGCAAAGTCCGCCGCTTTGCAGAATAAATTTGAAGAACAAGAGCCACTCGTGGAAGTCGCCAATGACTTCCTGCTTTGCAAGCAAGAGATGATGAACGACGAAGATGACCGCGACAAAGACACCGTCGCCATGTGCAAGAAACACCTTCAATCGGCAACCATCAAGGCAGACCTATACCGAGTCCAAAACAGCGAAGAGCAGTCCGATCGAGACTGGTTCGAAGGTTATTTCGGCATCGAACCAAAGGAAGCCGCCCTCTACATGGACAGCCCAACAGTCCTGGAGGTCATGAAATGGCGTTTCGAAATGGCGCTCTTCAAGACAAAGTGCCATGTTCCGCTCCAGGACCTCCCAACCTCGTTCTGGTATAGGTTTTGTTCGTTCAAAACTTTTCTTCAGGTTGGATGGGAGGAAGCCAGCCCCGAGGTGAAACAACTGGGTGTGGAAAAGTTCTTGCGCGGCGATGAAGATCTTATGGATCAATATGAGAAGATGAAATCGGATCATCTTGAGGCATCGCGTCGAGTGGACGATTTCCATGGAGAGGAGGGACTTGGAGAATATTTGGCTTTGGTAAGTCTTAGGGTCTCGCAATTTTCGTAAGAGAGAACATGCTAATAATTTCTAGGTGGTCGCTCCTACTTATTTTAGATGAGGAGATTTTACGACCTCCGCCTACGATTTACGATTTACGATAAGCCAGTACTTACCGGCATCCTTGGATGGACATATTGGCTCCGAGCCTCTGCGATGATATATGCCGCAGATATTTACGATATACACTTGGCTTGGGATTGGTATTGGGTTTTCGATCTCTGCGGTAATTTTTGGTATTGGATTTGCTGTGTCTTCACGCAGTTATAGGGTTATATTTCAGACATGGATGTTACTTACTAGACAATGAATGGATCATGTTTCATGCAAAACAAATAACTATGCATACGGAGTACCGTGTACTCATGTGATAACCTACCGCATTAATTGGTCTATAGTTATGTATTAAACCAACTGAATTTGTCAATTGTCATGATAATATCGTTGTCATACTAAACCCGCTGCTTCAAACGGTTGAAGTAAGTGTAGAGAGTGAATACCCAAAAGGGTGTATTAGTCAGCCAAAACCCTGGTTAAACTCTCATTCCGTAGACAAACCTTTTCCTGAATACCAGAATGCATATTGCGCATAAGTCTGAATATTAAGTGACCTGCTTTTCTGTAAGCGCCTATGCATATCCGCTAGTACGCAATAGTATCGACCAGAATATTCATAATACAGTATTTAGATTCCCGAATTAGCCTGTCTTTTGAGAAGAAAATCTGGGAATAGCCTCAGAAATGCCTCGGAATTTGGGGATAACCTTATGAATAAATTACAATAAATGACAGGCCAAATTAACTGGCTGATATACAAATTAATTCA
This sequence comes from Hymenotorrendiella dingleyae, assembly GCA_003988905.1. Lineage (NCBI taxonomy): Eukaryota > Fungi > Ascomycota > Leotiomycetes > Helotiales > Helotiaceae > Hymenotorrendiella > Hymenotorrendiella dingleyae. The sequence goes on from QYAP01000210.1 coordinate 82,280, forward strand.
ACTTTCATAAAAAAATCCCCATGTCCCACCTCCTGTCCCACTTTAATCCTCCATTCTCTCAGATACTCTCATACAATAAGGCATAAAATAAAAGCGATAAAACTCATAGAAACTTGGTCTTCTAGTTTGATCTTTCATTTTAATCTCTATTATCTCAGATATTCCGATACAATGAAGCATCAAATGAAAGAAATGAGCTGATATAAACTTGATCTCCTGTATTGATCTTTCATTTTAATCTCTATTCTCTCGGATTTTCTGATATAATGAGGTATGAGATAAAGAGATGAGTTGATATAAACTTGATCTCTTGTTTTGATCTTTCATTTAATGCTGAATTCTTTAAGATATTCTGATATAATAAAGCATGAAATAAAAGAGTTAGAGATGATATGATCTTGATCTCTTATTTTGATCTTCCGTTTTAATCTCTATTCCCTTAGATATTCTGATATAAGGAGGCATAAAACAAAAGAGACAGAGCGGATATATTCTTGATATTCGATTTTGATCTTTCATTTAAAGCTCAATTCTCTTTTGGAAGTGTATAACAACAAATTGCAAATTGAAAAGAAGGGGGATTATAGACCGGTTTAAGGGTCTGTTAGCTCTCTCATTCTGATCTATGCTCTCGCTCATAATTTAAATAAAACAAGATTTAAACTGAGAGATGATGGGCTTACAACCCAAAGAACACAGTAAAATGCAATCCTACTTTGAAAGGCGTTGTTGCAAAGTTCACTGGTCTGTGCTTTCTCCACAGGGTAAGCAGCCGAAAAACCCCTTACCGAACACCACTTGGGACACTTCGGATCACCACCACCACCATAAACCGAACTTAACAGTAACAAAACTTGCCCGAGCCATAGAACGCGAGCGCGTTATTGCGACGCGCCCCATAACAATGAAATGCTATATAAACGCGTGAATATTCGTGAAGTTCTTGTCCACCCTCTCACAACACCACACAACAGCCACCATTTTGACACCACCACCAACGCATTATTGCAGCATTTGCCCTTTGTGTCATCATATCTCGTCGTTTTAAGTCTTTATTTACGCTTCTTCTAAACAAACCACCTAAAAGCACCCGCAATCACCATGTCCGTCCCACGCCAACGCCCAGCCAAATACGAGCAAAATCGCCGTAGTTATGCTACTGTTGCTATGGCTCCATTGAGAGAGCGTACCTTCCTCCCAATGAATGCTCATTTCCCAAATGAGTATAAGAATATTGCACAAATCTTCCGCGATAATTAGTATGTATTCCACTTTCCAGATTATTTTAGGATTCGAAATGCTGGGATCATAGCAGCGAGAGCGCAATGTTTGTGATGACAAGCTAATGTATGTCCGATGTTTAGTGATGAGTGGTTCGAAGCCGGTAGTCCTCACGGCAGAGTCGACAAATACCTCTGGGAAAGCGGCGGCCTCTGCAACCAAGATGTTCCTCCTTGTCCTGCGGGGCATTTGATCACAGGTCATTTGGCCTACAACTCCAATGCCGCTGGCCCCGGCCTCAATACTGGTCCGAGCCTTGTCGTTGTGCTTCGTGTGGCCTTTCGCCCTGTTGCTCCTCCCGTTGCAGCAGCTCCTCCCGTTGCTCCTCCCGTTGCTCCTCCCGTTGCTCCTCCCGTTGCTCCTCCCGTTGCTCCTCGGGTTGCTCCTCGGGTTGCTCCTCGGGCTGCTCCTCGGGCTGCTCCTCGAGTTGCTCCTCCTGCTGGTCCTTCGCAACCGAGTGATCTTGCTGTCCTTTTTGCCAGCGGTAAGCTAGGGGTTGTTGTTGCTCGTCCTATCACCAAACCACTTACACCAAGGGGACTTGCCCTACAAAACCAAATCCTCGCGAGACAGGAGCGCAAGAAGCGTATCCGGAAAGCAGCCCAGGAGTACGTAAACTGGAGCACCGGCGCCCAAATCAACGAAGACGCGCCTTGGGTTGCCACTAGGCCTGCGGGCTATAGAACCCCCTCCCCTGGCCCATCAACAGAATAGGGGTGGCAGGATGATGTTGGGGAAGGCTGGGGTTGGATTGAGGATGAGACGATGGTAGAGTAAGGGGAGGGGAGGGGAGGAGAAGAGACGAGAGGAGAGCAGAGAAGAGGAGAGAAGGGGGTGGATTGTTGGATTGTCGGATTGTCGGATTACTGTATTTTTTCTTGTTTTTTTAGTTTCTTTTGCCTTTTTTCTTTTGTCTTTTTTCATGTTTGTTGTACGTTAGATAACAATTTCCTTTTTCTTTTTTTTATATTGTATCTTTAGTTATGGTCTCACGAGGAAGTCTTTTACTTTCTTTTACTTTGATTGATAATGCAAATTGATGCGGCATGAACATGGCCTTCCCTCCCATGCAGATGTAAATATGGCTATGCCCATGCATTACTCCGCCGCTCCATACCGGCACGACAATGTAACAATCCACTGAAATAAGGACCCCCTTCAGCTATGTCACAAACCTTTCCTTCGAAATCTATGCCAGCAAAGCAGACGAATCATTTTCCATGTTCAATCGCGCCTGTTGAAGAGATGCACGAAATTAAATACGTAATGTCCAGTCCAGGTGGAATACCGCCAGTGACTGAAATGAGCGAATGTTATCGGAGGGCATTTCGGTAAGTTGGTATGCTAGCTTACCAAACTAACCTCCGCACATAATAATTCCTTACCATATTCCATCTCTAACTTACCAACTTCAAACCCTAATTTACCGGAGAATAGATATTTTATAAGGGATTCTTTAATTTACCCGAGATTTTTATACCCTTCAACAATATTTCCAGAGATTAATAATTAACTAGAAACACTCTATCTTTTATATAACCTCCGTTCTTTTAACGCATATAAAATGAAATATCTTTGAATTATATATCGCGATCGTATTCTACTATAACTTAAATCTCTAATTATACCCGCTTTTAAGGGTTTCTTTTCTTTTATAATAATTTATATTTTAAGACCTAATTTTTAGAATCTTCTCTCTATTTTAAATTTTATTATTATATTCTAAAACTATATCGCATAGAAAATAAATATTAATTATTATTACTAATAAGATTATTTTATTAATTATAATAATAGCTCTTTTAATTCTATTAATAGAGATTCTAAAAGAATTTCTTATATTCATTTAAAATTAATAATAAGGATATATATTAATAATTATCTTATAAATATATTAAAAATATATAAATCTAAATACAAAGAATAGAATATTTATAAACTTCCTTTTTTTCTCTTTTTAAAACTTATTAATTTTAATATCTAAGATTAATATAAGAAGAAAAGCTTTCTTTTTAAGGATAATTATATATTTAATAATAAAATAAATAAAAGAAAGCTTCTTTTATTTTTATATAAAGAAATTATTTATTATATTTTTAGAATTAATAAACGTTTCCGGGATTATAAGAAAAAATAAAAAGAAATAATTCGAATTTTAATAATAAAATATATTAAAAAATCTATTAATAAAAATAAAATAAAAATTATTATTTATAATTTAAATAATAAATTTAAAATCAATAGATTTTTACCATCTAATAAAACGTTTATAAAAATATTAATCGGATTAAAATATAATTCGATTTATATTTATATTAATATAATAATAAATTTATATAATATAAATAATTTTCTCCTCTTTTATTTAACCTTTTATTTATAAATAAAATTTTAGGCTTAAACAATTATTAAAGAATATTTAATTTTATATTTTTATAAGATTATAATTAAATCTCTTTTTAAATCTATTATTTATAATTAATATAAAATGAATTATAATCTAATAAAAGATTATAAGATTAAAGGTATTTAAGATAAATATCTTAAAATTAATATTTTTTAAATAAATTAATATTTTTAATAATAATTAAAAACGAATCTCGCCTGTTATATTAATATTAATTTCTTTATAATCTATTATTTATTTCTTTATAACGCTTTTTATTTACTTTTAAAACTTATAAATCTTATTCTTTTTCCGCTTAAAAATAAAGGATTAAATATTAGAATATAATATTTAATATTTATTATTGTGAGGGTTGAAGGCAACACATGATGGTGCTCGGGCCAAGGCCCTCGCTTGGCAGAAGACTCTATACTGTTCTACTTCTTTCTATCATCTTCTAGAGCATTCTACAGCTCCCATCTGCTGTATTTAGTCCTCATGCACTTCTTAATTGTTCAATAGAAACCTTACCTTTTGAGTTATCGAGGTCTGGCCTCTCACAATTATAAAATATAATAAATTAGATTTCTTTTATTTTCTTCTATTTTTTAAAATTAATTAATATAATTATATCGAAAATATTAATATATTATATAATAAAAATATAAAAAGATATATTATCTTTTAATTAATAAATTACTTTTTTTATTATTAATATTATATTAATAAATCTTTCCTTTCTTTTATTATTTATTATAATTAATAATATATTAAAATCTTTTATACAAATGAAAATAATCTTAAAAACCCTTTAAATAACTATATTTATAAAGATTATATATTAAAGTTATATATTATTTTAAATATTAAATTCTTAAATAAAGATTATTTAAAAAGAAAAGAAAAAATATAAAATATAGAAATTAAAAGAATTACTCTTTTAAATATAAATAAATATTTATTCTTTTCTTTTTTTAAAACTTAAATTAATCCTTTTATTTTAAATTTAATATATTAGATTATAAAATTAATAGAATAATTTATATAATATATACTTTAATATATAATATATACTTTAATATATTATTATATTCTTATATATATAAAATAATTAATTTTAATTTTAATTATTTAATAAATTATTATTTAATTAAAGATAATTTATTTTTTTAATATTATTTTAATATTAAATCTTTTTAATATTAGAGTTTTAGTTTAATCTTTATAAATATTTCTATTAAAAAGAAATTAAAAAAAAGATAAACGATTCTTTAATTTTTAATATTTTTTTAGATTTATTTTAAAGATTATAAATAATATTCTTATAAATATATTTATTATCTTTTTTATAAATTATTATAATTTATTTAAAATATTTATTAAATTTTTTTTTTAAGATATTATAATTTAATAAAAGCTTTATCTTTTTTATTTGTTTTCTAAAATAAATATATTTAAAATAATTAAATATAAAGAATAAATGAAATTTTAATATATTTACTTTAATATTACTTTAAAAGAGGAATATTAATTTATTTAGATTTTTAAACTTTAATTATAAATAATTATTATTATTTAAAGTAATTATTTAAAATTAAAATAATTTAATTATAAATAAATTATTTAAATTTAATTCTAAATAATAATAAACGAAATACGAATATTTTAAGAGGAATATCGTTTTAAAAGCTTTAATTTTATTTAAATTTTTAATTAAATAAAATTTCTCTTTTTAAAGTATTTTAATAAACCCTTCCTTTTTAGTTTTAATTTCGTATTATAAAACGAATAACTAATTATATCTATTATTTATCTTATTTTTTTATCTCTTTTTTTTCTTCTTTCTATTTTTATTTTTATATTTTAGATTTTAAGAAATATATTAATTTCGTTTAATTTAATTTAAATTATTTTTAGAATATTTTTTAATTATAAAATAATTCGAAGAAATAATTCGATTATATAATTTTAATACGAATAATAATATAATCTTTTTAATATCCTTTTTATTAAAACTCTTAATATAATTAAATTTAATTAATAAATTAAAAAATATAAAAATATTATATTCTATAATTAATAAAAGATTCTTTAATTATAAATTATTTTAAAAATAAAGGATTTATTAAAAAGTAAACGGAATAATAATAATATTAAATCTTTTAATATTATTATTATAAAAAAGATTAAAAATATAATAGATTACTTTTAATATTTCTTTTAATAAGTTTTATAATATCTTAAAAATTATAAAAGATATTTAAAGTTGAAGTAATAATTAAAGGTTTTTATTTCGGGTTTATTATAATTATTAATAATATTAATCGTATATAATTTATAATTCTTATTTAAATTAAATTCGATTTATAATCTATTAAAAGATTCGAATTTAATTTAAATAAAAATTATAAATTAAATATAATTAATATTATTAATAATTATAATAAATTTAAAATAAAGAAAGAAAAAATAATAAGGTTAGAATTATAAGATTATAAAATATAATATTATTTAAATTAAACTCTTAATTTATTATATACTTTTATTTCTTTTTATATTTTTTAAAACTTTAATATTAAAATTAAAAATAATTAAAAATTTGAATCTTTTCTTTTTAAATTTTATAAAAAATTAAAAAATAATTATTTTTTAATAAATTCGATTAAACTTCTAAAAATAGAGATTATATTAAATAATATTTTATTATTTATATATTTAAATTATTATTCTTCTTATTAAATTAATTAATTAATCCTTATTTTTCCTTTTTAAATTAATATTAATCAATTAATTATTTAATTATTAATTAATTTTCTTATTTAATATAAAATATTAAATATTAAATATTTCGTTATCGTTTAATTTCATTTATATATTTATTTATCCGTTTATACCTTTTTTTTTTCTTAATTATCTTATTATTATGAAAGTTTATTATTATTTTATTATTATTATTATAAAACTTATAATCTATTTAAATATATTATTTATTAGATATATATTTCTCTTTTATAATATATAATATCTATTAATAATAATAAAATTAGCTTTTATATTTCTTATCTTTAATTTATACTTCTTATTATCTAAGAAAATCTTATTATTTATGCTTTTTATCTTTAATTCTTATTTCTTATTATTATTATAAATATGTAAGGATATCAAGACCCTAAAACTAGGTGCATTCAAGACGAGTCACGTAAGGTAGTTTGAGAGTAAGAATATCGTGTTATTCAGAAGCTAATCGCTAGACCCTGGAAGGAGCCTGCGAACTTCGGGCGAGCCCGAAGCCGAGGCACGTGCTAAAACGTGATCCTGACATTATCCCCCCCCTAGGGAGGCTGGACCTCCAGCTATAAGAAGCTATTCCCAACCTTGCACCTGCCGATCGTTGACGAATAGGCATACAAGTTATTAGTATCCGGCGCGCTCCGCGCGCTCTGGCCATGCAATAAACAACAGGTGACGTGTTTGGTGAAAAAGCAAACATTTAGTGCGGTAGGGTTATTACCCCTCACTTCGCACCACATCTTCCTTTTCTCTTTCAACTCTTGTAACAACTTTAGATCTTCAGTATCTTCTTTGATAACCCTCTTATACGATTAAACAATTCGGTAAGCCATCATGCCTCATGGTAAGTGATATAGTTCTTTTTCTGGAGGCGTCGCAGGCTCTTCGCTCGCGTGGGCCGATTGTTAACTCGTTTGCAGGATTTGGTTCGACTGAAGCGCCAGAGAACCGTAAGATTTCCTTATTCAATTTTTTCCTTTACTAACATGCTTAGCTTTTTCTCCAAGGAAACCGGTAGTAGCACGCGCTACTCCGATCGTTCGGGCAGCCGTCTCGCCGGCTCCAGAGATTCCAGAAACACGTTCTGGTAGTGTTGGTTCATATCGTCCGACCTCCCTTGCTCGCATGTCGAGCGACCTCGATACTCCCACGCGCCCTAGCACTCGTGCTTTGGGTAAGAGACCTCGAGAGGATACTCCAGAAGTCGCGCCCTCGAAGCGGCCTCGTTCTGCGGCGGTTTCTGCGCCAGCGACGGTCGTCCGGGGTCGTAAAGGCCAATTCAAAGCCACGGATAGGGCACCGTTAGAGGATGATAGGAGGGTTAGGGAGCAGGTATGCCTTCGCTGCGCAAAGGCGTATGAGCAGTTCCCAGACTTAGAATGCTGGACTGCGAACAACGCGTCTAAGAAGTGTCGTGACTGTCAATTGAAGCATCATTCTTGCGACCAGGTGAGTAACCTGCGCCTTACAGGCGATGGTAATCTAATGCTTCTTTTTAGGTTCCGGAAAGCTGCCTAGACTTGTTGCAACAATTGCAACTTACGGCTTGTTGCTGTGTAGATCCTCGTGATGAGTCGCCACCGGATTACACAGACCTTGCAGAGGCTCAGCGTGCCTTTGACGAGGCGGTTTCCCGTGCCCTTACTTCAGATAAGGAGGTCGACGAGCTATACTCGAAGCATCCTTGGAAGCCGACAGTTGATGCCATCAACACTGGCGTAGACAAGATTGTTGCGTCTATAAACAACTTGGGCGATAGAGTGATTAGGGCATTTGGTCGGCTCGAAGGGGTGAGTTATAGCTCCACGCCGGCGGTTCGCAGGTAGTTGCTAACTGGTTTATTTAGTCTTTCGATGCAGACGTCGAGAACAGGCAGCAGCAGCACAAGGAGATGTTGGGTGCATCTAACGACTTGTTGACTTCGTTCGACAATATCGTTCCCACATTAACTGACATGTTTCGTGCTGCGGCTCAAGAAGGGCGGAATGCGGAGGTGCATAATAAGGTGCAAAATCAACTTTCTTCGGCGAGCAATGCAGTTGCTCGTAAATCGTCAAAAGATTCCACTAGTCGTTCGACATTGCCCGCGGCCACTCCTCAGGCACCTAAGTTGTTACCGGCAGTACACAAAAAGACTACTAGGAGGTCAACAAGGGCAAAGGCTGGTAGTATTCCCAATCCAGCCCCTAGCTCTTGGACTGCGGTGAACTCGCCGGTTGCTACGTCGGTAGCTTTTAATCGGACAATGACTTCTCGAGACGTTGCTCATCCTTCTGTTGAAGTGAGAGGGACTCTACAGCCAAAGTCATTTGCCCAAATAGAACAGGAATTCGCTGCGGAAGGTTTAGATACTCCGGTGGAGGGAAAGAAGGCGAAGAGACGTATAGTTCCTTCACGGGTATTCTCACAAGGGGAGTCGGTAGCGTCAGCGACGTTGAGAGATGACGAAAGTGATGTGTAGTCGTCGTACATAGACAATGGAACTCGCAATTGTATAAGTGAACATGTTTTCCAGTTGTGAAGTATGACGTGTGATCCGCTTCAGTGCTTGGCTCGTTAAAACTGCAAAAAAACCAATGGGAAAATACAGAAAGAGTCCAATTACTTCCGTAGTCGCTTACGCGTATTGGATTGTAGCGTCGTTGCACGTCTTTTCTGCCCGCGATTGTTACGCCGGCTCTCCTCAATAGGTTCGCTGGTGCCTTCGATCCTATCCTCGTATTCTTGCAGAAGTTCTTCAGCGTTCCCCAATTGGGAAACAGTTAGCCATTCATCAAAAGCAGGCCCATAGCCTACCCATCTGACCAGATATTCATATCGGTTGTACCGCTTACGTCGATCTAGGATGGTTTCGACTTCATATTCCAGTTCACCATCAATCAAATCAGGTTGAACCACTTCTTCCGGCGCTTCGCCAGCGCGCTGGTGGTAAGGCTTGAGTAGTGTAACATGAAAGACACTATGGATCCGTCTGTATTTGGCGGGTAATACGAGGCGATAGGCCTGTTTGCCGATTTTCTTCTCAATCTCAAACGGTCCTAGGTACCGATCATCCATCTTTTTGCTAGTCCGTACAGTTTTGATGCTCTTAGACGAAAGTAGCACTTTATCCCAACTTTAAAATTGGGAGGGGCTGTATGCTTTGCATTATACCATTTGCTTTAAAATTGGGAGGGGCTGTATGCTTTGCATTATACCATTTGCTTTGAAGCTCTTTGGTATGTTCCCATCGTTCTGTAAACTGTCGTCGCATGTCAGCCATTAGCTGTGCTCGTTCTCTTGCCACAGGTATCTCCCCCCTTGAGGGGTCGTCCTCGACACCTTGTCTAGAATCTAAGTTCGTTCCAACTCGAGCTTCGTTCGGAGAGATCCCGATCGCGGAGTGTGTAGCGTTGTTGTATGCAAATGCTGCACTTGGAAGGATATCTACCCAATCGTCCTGGAGATAGCACACATAACAACGTAGCCAATGTTCCAATGTTTGGTTCTGGCGCTCGGTTTGCCCGTCGGTTTGCGGGCGAAATGCCGTTGAGAGACTTCGTGTGATTCGTAAATGGAAGCACAAAGCTGACCAAAACTTGCTGGTAAATATGGAACCTCGATCGCTGATGATTTCTGCCGGTATGCCTTGGTCTTGAAACCAATAGGTATAGAATAACCGTGCAAAAGCCTCAGCATCCATATCTTTTCTGCAAGGGATATACTTTGCAAACTTGGTTAGTCGGCATACAATTACCAAAATGGAATCGTAGACTTTTCCAGTGTTACTGTCAACACTAGGGGGAAGGTCAGTGATGAAGTCCATGGTGATTGATTCGAAGATTCTAGATGGTTTCATCAGAGGTTGCATTTCACCAAAAGGTCGCCGGCGAGGCACCTTTGTTCGCTGGCATACCGCGCACGTATGCACATACTCTTTGATATCGTCTCTCATGTTTAGCCAGAAGTATTTCCGCTGAACTAAAGCTAGCGTTTTTGCATAGCCAAAATGACCTGCAAGTGGATCGTCGTGGCAGATCTTCATGATCTCCGCAATGGTGGCATAATCTTGAGGAACGTAATAAGCGCTACCTCGCTTTACGATTCCCCTACCATCCACTGTCCACTCGCCTTCCTTATCAGGCGTCCCACCAGCGCGTACCGTTGCAGCGAGGTCGTCACCTCTTTGCAATTCCAAAAGGAGCGGTTTCAGCGTCTCGGCGGGAGCTTGGTAGGCATCTTCGAGGCTCATAGCTGCAGCTACTACCTCTCTCGGCACGAAGTACTCATAGTTACTTTTGCCAACATCACTATGGGATGTCCGAAAACTCTGTGAGTCTTCTAGGGTAAACTCATCTTGTTCTCTCTGATGGTCAATCATGAGACTCTTCAAGAAGGTCTCGGTCGAGCCAATGCCTGTGGCATTCTCGCCGGAGGGTCTTCTTCCCCTGAGGGGTAGCCGTACCGGCGCTTCACCAGCGCCTTCCGGGCGATTATTCGTCGAGGCTAGAGCTTTGCCCTGCTCTCGAATCAGACCCCGCTCCATTGCTAGTTTCAACTTACGCTGCAATGTGGGTAGCATAATATTCTCTTCCTCACGTAAGGTAGTTTGAGAGTAAGAATATCGTGTTATTCAGAAGCTAATCGCTAACCCTTCAAAGAAGGTTCGCGATCTGTTTATATAAGAGACCCTGGCCTGCGAACTTCGGGCGAGCCCGAAGCCGAGGCACGTGCTAAAACGTGATCCTGACAAAATATATATTAATAAATATTAGAAAACTTATTTATTTATTTATTATTATTATAATTTTAAATAATATAATTATATATAATAAATTAATATATAATAATAATATAAATAAAATGAGAGATTATATTATTAATAATATAAGAAAAAATACGAGATTAATATTAAAAAAGAAAAAGAAAAAATAAATAATAGAAAAAATAAAAAATAAAAGAAAAACGATTCTAAAAAAACTTTTAAAAAAAAGAAAAAAGGAAAAAAGAATTAAATTCGAGAAATTAGATTAAAAAAAGGGTTATAAATAATAATTCGAAAAGGATTTAATTATAAAAGAAATATTATATAGAAATTAAATTTATATTAAAATAAAAACCTTCTTATTATAATTATTTAATAAAAAATTTATTAGATAAAAACTAGTATTATAATATATATAATTATAATTTTTTTATTAAATTCTATTACGATTTAGATGGATACGATTATAAGAAAGTCTTTTATTAGGGTAAAATATCTACGGTATCGGCCGCTTACCATTTAGGTAGTAAGCTCGCTTACCGGCCTTTGTTTCAGACCTCCGATATCCATATGATATCGCAAGTATAAAACAGTAGTAGGGAGGGAATTTTGGTAGCGTTTGATCTTGCACCAAAAAATCAGCAGCGGCCCATGTTGCTAAATGGAAAAGTAGCTACAGAGGTAGATTGGCCTCCTGTGTAGCAGCGCTTCGGGGGTCGAATGAGAGAGCACAATATATCTCATTGTCGTCAAGAGGTGGCCTCGCTTGCAGTCTTCTGAGGAATGTGGAAGCACTCTGCTGTAACCTTTTCAAATGTATCCTTCATCTTCTGGTAAACGGAAACCCCTTCAAAATTATCGTCCATGTATCTGTTCATTCTCATCTGAGCTACTGCCGTTGCTTTTCCCATCACTGGAGCATGGAGAACGAAAGAGCGGTCGTACTCTTCAAAGGCAACCTTGATCTCTGGCGTTACCTTGGCCACTCTTTCATCATGGTGGTCAAGTAGTTGGTGCATGAACCCTCGCCAAGACAAGACGCTCATGAATTTGGTACACTCTCGCAGACCGAGCACCTGCTCTGGAGTAAATTGATACTGCTTGATAAAATGATTTCTCCATCTGAACTTAGATAGGTCAGATCTGAAACGGCCCATCGCTTCATAAGAAGTGTTCACCAATATCGCATCCACGATTGGCATTGTAAAGCATTCATTTCCTTCCAGCATTTTCGCAAGACAACCCCAGTCGACGTGAGTTTTGCGTAGCTGCTTAGCACGTTGAATGTAAACCGGCAGGACCTTTTCTATATATAGGGTCAAGAGAGCATGCACTCCATTTGGTAACGTAGACTTCGTCGGAAGAATATCCTGGATGGTGGTAGATTTACGCAAGAATGCCAGCATTACGTCGATCTGATCTCTTTCCTTCTTTCTCTCCGCCTCCGTCGCCTCAATTGACCTATCTTTTTCCTCCAACCTCTCTTGCAAATTCTTCTCTCTGTCTGGTAGCGTAATGGTAGCGTTAATTTTAGGGTCGATTCTGGATGACAATTGCTCAATTTGTGACTGGAGCGCTGAAATCTCACTGTCCCTGTCCTGGCTGGAAATAGGGTTGGAAGATGATGCCCACTTCACCTTCCATTGGGAGCTCAAAGTTTCGAGGGTCCCATTCTTCGCAAGAATTTCTGCTCGTAGCGCATCTACTTTTTGATCGTTGTTGCGATTTTGGGATTCGTCCTTCTTGGCCTGAATGGATATCTTCAGCTCCAAAATGCGATCTTGGACATCATCAATTGCCGCTCGTTCCTTCATGAGATTTTTGTGTGACGTATTTATATCTCGCTGTTGCCGGAGACTGGAGACTTGTTCTTTTTGCGTTTCATTGACCTTGATATCTATAGCCCATTGAACGATGCGCTTGTCGTGTTCGTCTTGTCGGTTTTTTTCTTCAGCCTGCATGTCCTTGATAGAATCATTTAGCTTCGTCATGTGGGCATTTTGCTTGGAGATTTCCGTCTCAACCTCTTTGTTTTTCAAGTCGATGGCGATTTTTCTCTCGAGGATAACGAGCCATTCGGCGGTTTTTAGACGCTCAGCTTGAAGGTCGGTAATGGCCATGAGATCAGTATTTATTGTAGGTCTAGCATTCTGAGGCGCAATCTGAACGGGCGAATGATCTACGGCGTTGTTGGAGCTTTCCGTGCTTTTCGGGTAGCGATTGCCGACTTTGAGTTTGATTAAATGCTGCGGCGACATCCTTTCGGAATGGGATTGTGATTCTTTTATAGCAGTGTCAGCTTCACAAGGCCAAGACGGTGGGCTAAACAAAAAGCACCTACAAATGGATTAAACCGGAAAATTCACAGCGATCGCTGTGCATGAGTTTTGTTGAAAGTGGAAGAGCGAGAAGATTTGGTGAGTAGTGTGTGTTCGACTTTGAAGATGAGGTCGAGGTTGGTTTTAAATTGACAGAGTATCAACTTGAGATGCAGTGAAGGTACTTCAGGTCGTGCTCGGCAAGATATTTGATCTTGGAGTGAACTTTTTGTTGTGGCAAGCTCGTACGAATCCGGATAGAGTAACCTTGAGAGCTAGAATGAAAGACTTGTTGAAGAACTCCCTTTAGCAGATCTTTGATGGGTATGAGGTTGGCGTCAGGGTTGACGAGCGATTGTATGTGAAGACGGGTCACTGCGATGATGTTGAGTGCTAGAGCTTGTTGTAGCTTCTGCTGTGCAAAAAGCGGGGGTTGACGGCACCCTGCGTTCTTTCTTTTTTTTTTCCGGCACCGAGGGTGAAGCTGCTTTTTCCTGCTGGGTCAGATGAGTCCGAGAGAGGGTAACTTGAGAGTTGCAATTCACCCAATGTCAAAGCCGAAGACTTCCAGGCAGTCAGTTCACAACACTTGGATAATTTCCAAAGCTGTCCGACACAAGCTAACCACATACCATTTGTAAGAATGGTCTTAAGATACCACTTCAGCTGTGAATTTCCCAGGATCTCTTAAGCTGATGAGGATTTTGATAAGTGCTTGAGATATCGAGAGGTGTTTCAAACTGAATTAACCGCCACAAAAGCACGAACCAGTAGTTGCTGATTGCCGAGAGAACATAAACCATCGTAGATTTATTAAAACTTCTTGTAGACCAGTTCCACGTGAACGCAAACTAGTTCCTCAAGTTGTATTGCGAACACTCCTCTCCTTCGAGGACGGCTCAACTTCACCGCTTCAGAAGACAACATTCTGCCATGTGTTTCTTTTCCACTTCTTCCCTCCGGCAAAGCCCATTGTCTCACCACGCATCTTTCAACAAAGAACGGTCTCGCTCATATGACGCAGTGACCAACAGAAATAGAAAATCTAGAAGTTGAACAAAGAAACTAAACCAAGCTTCTTTCTTCACTTATATCAGTCGACAATCAACAATACCATTGACCGATTCCACCTTTGATCCCTCCCAAAGAACGCATCTCAACAAAATGTCATTGTCTAACACATACATATACAAGCAGACACCAGCCCGGATCTTCTAGATCAATCAGTTCTGAATTTTCAATTTTTTCCTACTTCGACTTTTTCCACAACATAGCATACATCTACACGTAAGCAATTTTATTTACACATACCAAACCCACCAACTAATATTCAAAATGCCCTTTTTTAACCCTTTCAAACAGGGTTCTTCCAACCGCACGAAGCACCAACCAATACCTACCGTTAAACAACCCCACATGGAAGCCCCAAGACGAGACCTAGCCTTCGCCATCACAATCGACGGCGTCCTCACAGAAAACAGACGACTTCTCCCCGAGGCACGAAAAGCCCTCTCCCTCCTCCAAAACTACCACATCCCCTATGTCCTCCTCGGCAACGGCGCAAATATCATCTCGGAACGAGAAACAGCACATGAGCTAAGCCAACAGCTCGGTTTCAACGTTTCAAGCTCCAGTGTCATCAAACCATACACGGCATTCGAGTCTTTGACTCAAAAAGTACCGGAATTCAGAAATGAGAATGTGCTGGTGATTGGCGATCCGATCGAGAAGATCAAGAGTTTGGCTCGCTCGTATGGATTCAAGAATGTATTCGGGCCCGAGGATCTTCTGAGATGTGAGGGTATGCGATTTACCACCATCCTAGTTTTCAACGCACCAAGAAGTTGGCAGGATAGTGGCGATGCTATTGTACATTTGATGCTATCTCGAGCCGGATATGTAGGCAGTTATAGCGATTGCAACGGGCTAAAGGAGCTGCCAAATCGAGGATTTGGACAGGATGATCAACCAGTATTGTTCTGGTGTGATATGAAGCCCGCTTTCCGAGTTGCTGTTGAAGATGAATATAAGAGACAGACAGGCGGTGCGCAAATGACGAGAGCAACTACCGAACGCATATTTCCCTTTGCGGAGCGCGAGCTCTTTGGAGGCGGCGAGCGAAACATCAAGAGGCGTGTGTACCTTCTCGGAGGTAACTCCGCGAGTAGCACAATGGATGCCATTCGCCGACACAGAAGTCGATACGGAGCTGAGTGGAAGAGTATTTTGGTCGAACAACAACGGTCGTATGAATCTATGGCTGTAGAGCAGCCGGATTATATTGTCCAAACTGTTGGAGATGCCATCGTTTGGGCCCTCAAAGATGCAGATCGCTTGAAGGGCTCTCCTAAGTGTATCTCAAATGGGTCTGGATTGATGGCTGCTGCCCTAGCACCAACTCTACCGGACATCGAGCATATTTTCAAAGATCGTCTTTCAGGGCCTTGGACTCAATCGGTAAGTACTCCAAAGAAGGCTGCTTTTGCGGCGAAGCCTGTCCCGACCAAACCCGATCTCACTGTTAAGATCCCCAAATCTTCAAGTAAATCACCGAAACTTGTTGCTCACGTACCTGAATCTGCACGCCCAAAACCGCAGCAACCAGCATATATGGCTTACCAGGCTCCGCAGAACAAGCCACTCCCATCTGCACCACCAATGTCTTTACAAGCAGGTCGAAAACCACCACCAGCCCGATTTCTCAAGCCACAGCCACCACTCCCTGCCGAAGCGCAAATTCATCGCCAGCCATCGAAACCACTTCCACCACTTCCATTGTTCTCTCCGGTAGAGAGCAAGACATTCTCAGCAAAGCCGCAATGTCCGTACCCAACCCGCCAACAAGCCCCTGCATACCCAGTTCCTCAGAGCAAAGGTAAACGGCTTCCCAAGCAGCAGATCGCACGTAAACCAGTTCCAAGCCAAACTCAAAATGTAAGTCGTGAGTACAAGAACACCTCGGCAGACCGTGGAAGCCAAGGTGCCGCTTCAGACTGGAGTTTCTCTTCCGGTGAAACTGAGATCGGCGTTCTCGACAAGGTAACTCTGAAGCCATTGCCATCCCAGACGACAGCTCGCCAGCGAAGGGAACACAATCGGGTCAAGTTCGCCCAGCCTGATAAAAAATCGTACCTATACTTGTAAGTTGCTTGAGGTTTACAGTAAGAGGTGAGTGCTAGATTTCAGACGACGAGGTGGGTACCCCTTTAACGTTTCCTACGAATTTCTTTTGTTAGCATCTCTTGCATAGTTAATATACCCGAGCTGGTCTTCTCACATGATAGTAATACATTTCCATTGAAATAAAGTTCTCGATTTTGCACCTATTGATTGCTTGCGAAAATGTGAGAATTCTTAAAGTGGCTTGGAACTTACATAATGGCAGTACTGATCCAAACGGCGGAATGCTGACGGGAGAATCAAAGTCGTCAAGATGGGCGACCCCATTGCGTACCTAGACAGACTGACACCGAGGACTGCGAAAGTCGTAATTCTCCAGTTGACGTAATAGTTGTCGATCCATTCGCAACATCTTGAAAATTGATACTCTCTCCATCTTCTCGTTGCAACCGAATCCCATATTACTGCAGTGCGATGATTACGTTATTGCTTACAGGAATGTATCAATACCAAGGCAGCGCGACCTTTTCACTTATGATATCTACAACTTAAGGGAAAACCGAGGAATCGTATGCTGACGTCGTTAGCCTGGAAGATTGATGCAACCCGCAAGATATAGATGTTCTCGACGCTACTCGAGGATCATCTTTTTGTCTCCTTCTCATATGTCTGCTTCTTAGGGACCTTGGGACTGTTTTGTGTTTCAACCACAACTGCCCAGAGATTACATTGCCACTAGGCATGCTAAAGTTGAGTACTATAGCAATTCTTCAACTTTCAATCTTTGCTACTCGAGTAACACTTGAACATTACCCCACGCTTATACCCAAGTAGCACTCGCTCCAAAACCTCATCACCACTACCATAAGGAATACCGAACTTACAAAGCCGCCCAAGCCAGCTCCTCCTTCCGGCTAAGCACATGAAGACACTAGCCTCCAAAGGAGAGCCTCAACCAAAGCCCTACCGGTAGTTCCCCCAATTCGAGCAAGGGGACTCTCGGGGGGTTATCACGGAAACGGCCCGTTGCTGATCAACTTATTAACCCGACCTTGCCGTTGCATACGGAGAGCGGCCTACTTGCCGGCGTATACATAGCATAACGAATGAAAACCAACAAACTCCCCTCTCTCAATCATAACCAGGGACAGTAAAATAGGAGTCTCGTTTCTTACCCTATCATACTCGACTTCAAGAACCCCTATTTAAGAACAAGAACCCGACAAAAAGCCAAAAAAGTCTCACTCACTCGCAATCAAACTCAAAAAGGTGAAAATGACCCAAAGAGGCAAGTACACGACAAAGTCCACCCGCCTCAACGCCAACCCTAGCAACCCAAGGCATTCTCCTAGCCAGATTCGCGATTTGATATGCCCCAGAAAGAATTGCTGACGATGCAAGAGAAAGGCACACACAATCCAAAGCTGTGCCTGCGCCTTCGTGTAGCGTAAGATTATATTGAGAAAAACAGGCGATCGTAAAGGGGAGAAGGAGGTTTCCAACTTCGGCCGAAAGGAAAAGGAAGCGCGCCACCAGAAAGTAAGCATCAATCATGAAAGATCATGCCTTCAAAGCCCTCTTATCTTCACACTTACAGGCAGGGATAGGTAAGTAACTTTTATCCCCTTCAAGTCATTTGTACATCCCCTACAAAAGGCCCTCAACCAACAAAAAGCCGATCCAAAAAAAGAAACATCGCAACCCCCCTCGTAAAATGCTCGTTCCGCGTCCCCTAGCAAACACACACCACCAACCTACATGACGCTAAGGCAAGGGCAGCCTCCGAATCACATGCAAGGACCTGCCCGCCCTGGCACACCATCCGTTGATCAAATCGGAAATATTCTCTGGTTCTGGGAACAAAGAGCGTCAATGCTTTTTGCCGCGAAAGCAGATGTCGAACCTTGATCCCCGCGCCGATGATGGTCCCGAGGTGAAGGATTTAATATAGGTGCATGCATCGTAAACCTTGCAATTGGAACTCTTTACGCTTGCCCGCTGCCGCCTCCTTGCGGGGTGGCCGTCAGGTGACATGGTTGATTGTGGCGAGAGGAAGGATTATTGTTTTATGCAAAGCCTCGGTAGAAGGATTAAACAAACCAGGCTAGCTACGAACAATAACCAATTTGTTAGTTGTTACGATTTGTTGAAAAGCGTGTTGGTAGGAAAGATGGCCGAGGCCTGCGTGAAAAAGGCCCTTATATTGATATTTCATAGGTATCTTACAACTACTCTGAATCGCATATTCGTCCATTTGGTATCTGAATCATTGCTGTGCCACCCTCCAAAAACAACCATCCGTTTTTCGCAAATACGGCCCTGCTTTGCTATCAAGGAAAAAATGTATAGCCTCATCAACGGCCAATACTGGTTCGTAAATACGAAAGTAAGCTACAAATACAATACTAGCCACCAGTGATTCCTCATAAAGATCAGTGACATCGTTAGCAGAATCATGAGATGGATTAAAGACCAAAAGAAAGGCGTGTCGAGTCGCCAGTGAAGAGCTAATTATTCGAGGAAGACGAGAGGCTTGGACAAAAAGAGCCTGCGTAATAGTATGACCGTAATCGTTAAGCGTTGAAGTGAATTTGAAATGTAAAAGTGGGTATTAGAACATTAGGCGTGTCGTCCGAGCATATTGCTGAAGGTCATAAGTAGTGAACATTAAATGAGATCGTTGTTGGCGTTAAACTCTAGGATGGTGTTGTCTGATGCGGCTAGTCGATAGTTAAATTCGTTAAAAAGAAATCCCGTTTTGTATGCGTCCCGAGAAGTGAAATATCCCGTTATCATCGCCATTCCGGTTGTGTTGCTATTCAAATGGCAAAGGGCCCGAACAAACGAAATCATTATCAGTGCAAACCCTCCTACTCTTGCGGTTTGTTTATCTGTTGTGACTCAAGAAGTGTAGGTGCCGCCCGTGGCTGTCCTTCCTGTCGTGGAGGTTCTCCCTGAACTGCCTGTATAGGCGGTGCAGCCATCTCTTGCTCTACTTCCTGTGGCTGTCCGGGAGGTGGTTCGTTTGGAAGAATTGAAGATGCCATTTGCGGTTCAAACATTTGCTGTGTATGGCTTATCTGAGGGTTCATAATCGAAAAAGTATTCTCCCCCGGATGTCTAGGGCCCCTTTGGGCTTGATCGGCCTCGCTATCCAATATCTCGCTGATTTTACCGCTCTTCGGTTTGGGAGGTGGTCGAGCTCGTTTCTTCTTCCCCGGCGAATCATCTACAACACTCATACCACCCATAACAGGCTCCGGTTGGTATTGCCCTCCCGGATTCGGATTCGGGTTGGTCATTGAGGCAATACTTGTCATAGGCGCAATCACTGCAAAACCCGTACGACTCGGTTCTTCTTGGGGTGCTTGCTTTAGGACTTTGGGCGTTATGACTCTTGGTGGTGGTAAGACTTCTCCTCTTGCGATTGCCTCCTGTTGTCGTAATTCCACATCTGCTTTAGATGGACGGCCGCGTTTCTTTGGCTGGGTAGCGGGCGGCCCTTGAATGAATGGGAGAGGGGACCCATTGGCTGAAGTTGGTTTCGGACGAATATCGCGCGCAGAAGAAGACGTTATCATCTCCTGACCAGATTGACGTCGCTTTGGAGATGGTGCAGAGGTCATTAAATGCTCCATGGATTCCGAGCCCGATTTTCGTTTGTTAGAAAGGGCCGGTGGAGGAATAGTTGCGTAGAAAGGAGAACGTTGCTGAAAGCGAAGAGATTCGAAAGTGTCGACACACGATTGCAGGGAGCGGCCTATATGACAGGTCAGTAATAATATAATTTTGAGGGGATCATGGCAGATCAAATGTCCGTGTGTCGTGGGGATTGATGTGCTTGCGACATGGAAACCTTGCCCATTAAGCCAGGACTCGGAGGATTTAAAACGCACCATAAGGGAGCACCATCAAATTCCAGTTTGGCGGAAGACCACCCTCATGAAGCAGCGCAAGCAGTCTTTCCGTTGGAATAGGGCTCATCTTGAGGGCTTCCGCTATAATGTGACGCTATCGTTGGGTAGAAGTCAGTATTAGACGCAACTGGCGAGCCTGACGGTAGCACAAATTTCGTCGACTATGCGCCCGCGAGTGATAGTGATAGGGCTCTGCAGGTCTGGTGTTTCTGCTCTGGACTAGGTGCTCTGGAGCTCTAACATACCTTTTCCTGCTCTGAAAATGGAGGAGTTGCCTCCATAGTGTTCGCGCCGGCCAATGCTGCTAATGGAAGCGTGAAATCGAGGGTTTGGTGCAACGGGAGGCGCCTTTGGCGGGAGGTAGGCAATCAAGCTACCTATAAGTTGGCCGGGGGGGTTCAAGGAGCGTAGAGAAGACGGTTGAAGGTAATTAGAGATCATTAAGTATGCTTCCAAGATCCATATCACGGCGGCCCGAACCTAGAGAATGTGTGTAGGGTGGGGGCAGCTGGCAATGAGTGTCGAAATGTAGACAATGGAAACAAAGGGGGGCCTGTAAAGAGGGAGAGAAGGCTGAATGGGCCCGCGATACTGTGGCCGTCGCGAGCGTGAGATGAAGCGCGCGATAGAAGCAGCAGGAGCAGCAGCAGCAGCAGCAGCAGCACAATTAGGGCACAACACAAAAAGAGCCAACCCAAATCGCCGCAACCGCGCTGGAAGAAGTTCCAGCAGCAGAAGGAGAAGAAAAGATGGTGGAGAGCGACTCGGTCGATTCGTCAAGACGTTCCATGAAGATCGACAACGGGGCAGGCGCGTTAATAATAGGAGGCCCCAGGAGCCCCAGGAGTACCAGGAGGCTTTCCGAAGGAAATGAATTCTTGCATGATGCACCTGCCGTTCAGAGGGGCATTTTGATTCGTTTTGACAGAATCCTCCACCACGAGCGCTGGGGATGCTGTCAAAAGTCGGGGATGCTGCGCATTCTTTGCATTGCAGGGTGCGCTAAACGATCCACCTGGACACCTGCAAAGCGGCATCAAGAGACCCTGGAATGGATCTGCTCACAGCGATACAATGCGACGGTCATCATCGCCTCGTATGATAGCAGCTTTCGCCGCAGGACGTCGAGAAGTATCAAGTACTGTATCTCGTCCCTCGTCCCTCGAGCCCCCAACGCCGTCAGAACTGATATATATACAGTACCAAGGTACTGCCGGTCGTTGGTGATAGTTGCGCCAACACGCCACAACACCTGCAAACCCGCGCGCTGCCAGCGTCAATTCGGATCATTTCAGCGGCAAATCATTCGAACAGCAACTCTCCAGAATGCGCGGTACTTTCCATACCGCGGCTTTGGGCAGCGCCGCTTTTCTTTGGCGCAGCGATGATGGATGGGCTCAAGCATTTGCCCACTTCTCCCATTAATCCGCCGGGAGGAAGAAGTCAAACGAAACGAAGCTCCAACGAAACGGAACCAGGCTCCGCCGTGTTGCCCTCGTCACCAGCTTGCTCTGTACGATACGAAGTCCTTTTTCTACAATCCCAGCACAGTACTTTGCGTACTGATATCCTCGCAGCAGCAGCGACATCCAAAGCGACCGCATCGCGAAAACGAATAGGGGGAGCAATCCTGGTGGCCATTGGTCCTTCTCCCCGCGTGCGTTGAGGCCTGTCCGCTGGCCTGCGTGGAGAAATAGCGTGTACCAAAGAGCGATGCCAGCAGCTTGTTTCTGGTGCTGGTCACCCAATCAATCAACCCTTCCCGTCGTTGGGGGCCATCTCCAGAAACACAAACTCGTTCTCCAATCGTTTTCACTGTTTCCTCGTCCTCGGCCTCTCATAAGGCTACCTTCTTTGCAACCCGTCTGACTCGAAGGTCGAAAGATGAGACCAGCTTTGCCTCCCCTTGACATCAGCACGATCAGGTATGATGTATCAGTTTTTGCCGTTCCACTGCTGGTCGCAAAGGCCAATTCCGTTGGCTGAGGAGTATCGCGAGCGAGGCCGAATATGCGGCCGCCGAATATCTGAACGTGATGCTGACCACCCAAGCAAGCAATAAATGGCGGAACGTCGCTATCGCTGCATGTTAAGGAGGATTTGATGATTTGTATTTTGAGCGCGACTACCGCCTTTCAAACCCCCCCTCTCCTTCCGATCTGGAGATGGCGCACCTTTATATCGAGGGCTTCTCGGTGGGGGGCACCCTGGCGTCAGTAATGCGCTGTGCGCTGTCACACGTTCTTTGGCTCGCAGAAGTGAGAGTAGAACCAGTAAGTAGCCACCTTCTGACTTTGCAAATTCTTACGTCGCCTATAGATTACACCACTGCTCCGACGCCCAAGGAATACCATACTTTTTGCTCCGCTCGTCCTTTTAAGCCCTGAAAGATACACCATACCGCCTTCTACACCGAGAGATACAACGTTACCTCAATCCAGAAACAGGACGACAGCAGAGTGTTTATAGCAAAGGCACAACAGCCAGCCTTGCATTTTCTCTTTTTATTTCTTGGAAGATCCGAAGGATTGTCAAACAAAGACAAAAGATCAACCTCGAATCATGAGAGCTTTCCAACGTCGAAGGCGGATTTTCCGATTAAAAGGACCAAGCCGCAAGATACGGGCTTATGGGATGCATAAAACAATGGCCAAATACGCGCATAGCAGGAAACAGCAGCCACATACCGAATAGGATGAATTTTGCAAGCCGACTGTCGACAACCGAATTGCTTCGGTCGAGGCCGAAATAACGAAAACCGTATTAATTGGTTTAGAGCGCCACCCCTTCCCGTTTTTTATTTCATTGTGCCAGACCATTAAAGAGAATTGAGCTTAATGGGAGAGTTTCTCCCGCGAACGAACCCTCTCCCTTTTTCCGGGCCTCTTTCATTTTACCCTTATTATGCCAGGATATTTAAGAGAATGGAGGTCAAAAACGGGAGAGGGAGGGCGCTCTAAACCAGTTAATACGGTATTGAGTTCTTTGGGTTTAAGGTAGGTTGGGGCTACGTCTGACGTTCTACGATTTATGAGCAAGAACACCACAATTTCCTACAAGAATTGTGCCTACAACCACATTCTTCTCGGCTCAGAACTATGCTGCCCGTAAGTACTGTTTCTCACTATTTGTGGATATTTTCGTTCCTTGTCAGTATATCCTTGGTGTGTGGTTCATTGAAATGGCCACCCGTGTCATGTCAAATCGGGAGTGGGCGATTAGGAAAAGACGAGTGGTTTTGCAAATGGATATCATACTCTCTAAAGATGTTGTGAGGATAACTTCATGGACAAGTGGTGGGAGGTCGCAAGGCTTATGTCCGGTCTTGCGCGCCGGGAGAGCCTCGGCGTCGCGCTTTAGCCCAAATAATATTCATCTTCTACTACCGTACTGTACTCTTACATGGCAATACCGAAAGCAAATGCAACCGACTTTGGACGAGAAAGAGCTTCTTCAGTGACAAGTGATATGCGATCGCATTGCGAGCGACGACGGGGATATTGGGCTTGGATTGGCGATGCCGCAGAGGTAAAAAGTGTAGCGTTGGACCTCCATCTTTAATCGTCACATTCATCGTCTGTCTGTCCTGCATACCTGCACCTTCGAGGTCCCTCGTTTCCTCCTCTACACCCTCAATCTAGCTCTTCCGCGATTCACTCCGAGGACGCCATTCATGTCCGCGTCTGCGAGAAGCCCTTCCCACGCGCACCGCTCTTTTAGTGCAGACCATTGTGCTGTACAATCTCGACCTCCCTTCCTTCGCAAACCCACGATCAGGGCGCAAACAGCCCTTCAACTTCAACCGCTACTGCTGGCAGAAGAGAATCGCAGAGTAGACGAATTCGCATACAGCCATCCATTATCGCCATTGCCATAGCTATTATCCCCCGTGTGGTCGAGTCCGCGTTCCTCGACTGGCCCAACGCTTCGCCGAGTCTAGCACCAACCCTTCAAGTTCAAGAGTTTCCCACTACATTTTCTTACGCGCCATTTACTTTCCACCTCACCTCAAACACCACACCAACATGGCAGACGATACCCGGAAACCAGCGCAATCGCCAGACACCATGGATACTGCGCTGGAAGACATGAAGCTCGCGGAGGGAGGATTACCAATGGAGGACACAATTATTGTAAATGGCACATATGATGAGGTGGAAACGCCGCGCGAATTACGACAGTCTCCATCTGGTACTTCCGTCACAGATCACTCAGCATCTCAGTCTCCTGCTAAGGTGCAGACCGCCAGGGGATCTTTGGATTCCGAAGGTGATGATGATGCAGAACTCATCGACGGAGACATCACCCTCACAGTTGAGCCGGGAAAAGTGCCAAAGCTGTCAAGAAAACCTTCACAAAAAATAGTGCCTCGGCCACCCCCTCTTTACGATCATCTGGAAGATGTTACGGACGAATCTTTGACTGTATTTCAAGTCATAAAGGATTGCATCTATGGCGTCAAAAACGGGGGTTATTCTGAACATGATGCTCTGGATTGCGACTGTTCTCCGGAATGGGGTGAGCTTCCCCGACTTTCTTTGCGGTGTCGCAATTCGCTAACTGTGCATCAGACAATGGCAAGAATCATGCCTGTGGAGAAGATTCGGACTGTATTAACCGTGCGACAAAGATGGAATGCATAGATGGTGACTGCAATTGCGGTATGGGCTGTGAAAATCAACGATTCCAGCATCGCAGATATGCCGATGTTGCTGTGATCAAGACCGAGAAGAAAGGCTTCGGTTTGCGCGCCAACACTGACCTGAATACCAATGATTTCGTTTTCGAATACATTGGCGAGGTCATTAACGAGCAGACTTTCAGACGACGGACGATTCAGTATGATAAAGAAGGCATCAAGCATTTTTACTTCATGTCACTAAACAAGTCCGCATTCATCGACGCTACGAAGAAGGGCAACTTGGGACGATTTTGCAACCACTCCTGCAATCCCAACTGTTACGTGGACAAATGGGTTGTCGGCGAGAAGTTGCGCATGGGTATTTTTGCCGAGCGGCCCATCAAGAAAGGCGAGGAGTTGGTCTTCAACTACAACGTCGACCGGTATGGTGCAGACGCTGTGCCGTGCTATTGCGGTGAGTCAAACTGTAGTGGATTTATTGGAGGCAAGACCCAAACAGAGCGTGCCACCAAGCTACCCCACACCACAATTGAAGCCCTGGGTATCGATGATGGAGATGGATGGGAGACTGCGGTCGCCAAGAAACCCCGGAAGAAGAAGACAGGGGAGGACGACGAAGAATACGTCAACAACGTCCAACCCAAGGGACTGGACGAGGATGGCGTTCGAAAAGTTATGGCGACTCTCATGCAGTGCAAGGAAAAATGGATTGTTGTCAAATTGCTCAGTCGTATCCAGCAGTGTAACGATGACAAAGTTCGCAACAAAGTTGTGCAAATGCACGGTTACCAAATTCTCCGGACCACGCTTACCACCTGGAAAGATGACAGTAATGTTGTTCTTCAAGTTCTCGACATCCTCTACCAATTCCCACGACTGACACGCAATAAAATCAGCGACTCGAAAATCGAGGCCGCTATTTCCAATCTGATTACATCAGAACATGAGGTGGTTGCATTCGAGTCCAAGAGACTCATCGAGGACTGGAGTAAACTCGAGGTGGCCTACCGAATTCCTAGGAAGAAATGGGATCCTAATGCCATTGGAGCATATGAGCGCCGCCCGGCCGAGCGAGTTGAAGAGGTTGTCAAATCTCCTGCACCAGCCGTTATTGCTGCCCCGACTGGGCCGAGAATCAATTCTTTCCAGCGACCTGCATTCCAAGCAAGACCACCACCTGTCCGAAGACCCTTTACACTACCTTCTGGCTGGTTTGAGACGAAGGACGAACGGGGCAATACATACTATTATAGCAAAGCTGGTCAAACAACATGGCAAAGACCTTACCTCCCTGCTGCAGAGCTACCTCCACAACCAAAGGCTACAACAAAAAGCGTGAAAGAAAAAGAGCTGCAGGATATCATCAATGGGATTATCACAGCTAAACCAAGCTCTCAAACGCCGACACAGAGTGCCACGCCTACTTCGTCCACGCCCAAGGAGGAAAAGAAGCAGCCTTCGGAAAAGTGGCGTCTACTATCGCAGGAAAAGCAGATGAAGATCTATGAAGTGACTGTAAGTGATGCAGCCCAGTATACCATTTTGATGCTTATAATTTTGTAGCTGGTTCCTCATATCAAGCATGTGCAGCAAAAGTTCTCGAAAGTACTTCCAAAGGATGATCTCAAGAAGTTTGCCAAAGAAGTCGGCAAAAAGCTGGTTGCATCCGATTTCAAGCATAACCGAGTTGATAATCCTACACAGATTTCCGAAAAGCAGGAGAAGAAGGTGAAGAAATTCGTGCGCGAGTATTTTGAGAGGGCCGTCGAGAAGAAGAGAGCCATTGACAAGAAAAAACTAGAGAAGTTAGCGAATGGCGTCGTCGAACTTCCGGTTCCCAACGGCAAGTCATCGCCAGCCGAAGTCGAAGATGGAGATCTCTTCAGTGTCGATACGCCTGTGGCATCTTATCAACAATCCCCTTCAATACCCCCCGCAACACCTTCAGAATCCCCAGAAATGTCGCGCAAACGAAGTCGCGATGAAGAGAATACTCCAGATAGTGACAGCAACAAGCGCCTCAAGGAAGGCGATGAGATGGAAGCAATTCCTACACCTCCGCCTCCACCGCCGCCTCCCACTGACATGGATTTCAGTGGAGATGGAGATATACCATGTGAGGAGGACGAGGAGATGCGAAGGCAGGAGGAAGAACTAAGAAAAGAAAATGAGGAATCCGTCAAGATGGACCTGGATGGCATTATTCCTGCAGCGATTGGGTTAGGAATTGATGGCATCGAACCGACGGAGCTGGTCGAGCGAAATAAGAAGGCTTTTGAGTCCAACGGAAATGTCAATGGCGCGAGTAATGGATCAAGAAGTAATGGGAATGGCACCAGTTATATGGAAATGGAAGGGTTGGAGGAGGAGAGTGCCTCTGGACGCAAGAGAGAACGAGAAGAGATCATGAGTCACTGAAACTCGATCTCATACTCTGATATATCCCCATTTATTACGTCTTCTTTTCCAGCTTCTCTCTCACATCATCTCCCGCTCTTGTTGCTTTCTTCCACAAGAGCAAGCCGGAGCAGGGCGGGAGGCAGATTCAGTATCTGTCTGGCTCAACCACGCACCTTCATCTCGAAAATGTATTACGAGAGCCGGCCAGCTGGGTTTGGATGATAGGGAGACTGGAGCAAAGAAGATGAAAACTTAATTTTTTCGTGGTATGCGCGAATGCTCATAGGGGGAGTAGGCGGGGCGCAGGACAGAAGCCACAGACATACCCAAAAACCATGTACTTTTCAATTGTACTCTTGTATCATAAAATGCATACCAGGTGCTACGTCATCCTTTCTTCTTTTTTCCCCTCTTTCCTGCGATTCAGATATTTCATGGGTGGGAGTTAACTTGGGGCCGGGTTCATTGATTGGCATGGAAAATCATTTTCATATTGCATGGATGGAGGTGTTCTTCTAGGCCATCTGATTTGTTCATAGTTGAGCTGGAAGGGAGTGGAGGTGTTCTTTTGGGGGTTGGTACATAGTCGTGACGGAGGGGAAATGCATAGGCATATTTGCATCTGCATGGGAGGGAAGGGTGCTAGCGCATTTAAGCCAAATCGATTTACGTTATCCGTTAATATGTAAGATTGCAAGTACATTGATATACCCTGAGGCTCGCGAAAATTTACCAAGAGAATTAAAAACTTGCGAACTTTGAAAGTATAGTATCGCCATTTTTTAACATTTCCAAAAATCCCCGCTTCCCAGAAAAGCCAGAAGAAGAAAAGATCAAACCGACGTCTAACAAGAAAAAAATTAACCTAAAAAAATAACCCCTTCCCCCTCAAAACAATCAAAAAAACACACACCTTACCGAATCCCAAACCGGAAAAACTCTACCGGCGCCTACCGGTTTAGAAATCCACACTTATCTTAGAGATTGCTTTTGATTTATAATAGCGCAGGTCCACTAGGCGAAAGATATGTTCGGGATTGGGTTTATGTAGGGCTGGAGTGAAATAGCACAGTTTGATCAGGGAAAGTATATCTTCACTATTACATATTTTCACTAGGATTTCAGCGTACGGACGTATAGGATATGAAGATAGGTATATCCTCATTCTCGAGCACAACGCAGTGCAGTTCGTACTTTTAGTGATACCGTAATGGATACATAGTATCCTTACAATCAGTATTCACTTGTAGACTCTGAAATTTGCGTCTTTCCACCCAACAGAATGTCCAGGAATCAAAGCCAGCTTAAATACTTAGCGTTTCTTAAGATTGCATATTTTCTATGTCTCAAGGAAATTGAAAATCTCTCATCCGTAGTAACAACATGAACGATAGGTTTCTTGGCAATCCGTACTTCGGCAAGGACAATGACATTTTCTTTCCGACGGGGTACTAGGCGATAAGAAAGGGAGTAAAATCACGGGATTAATGATGATGATATTGCAAGGGAAGATGGTGCGAGATAGATTCATATGTCAGGTTGTGTTTACGGCCTTTATGATTTATCTTGATTATGCAAGAATTATTCTACTTTCGTTTAGACCCACAGCTACATCTCACAAAATACCCAGCTTCTGTCCCACAAGAACAAATAGATACTTCACCACGCTCTTCAGCAGCTTCAACAAACTCGCCACACCATAGTTGCCTAGGATGTGACTATACAATCTTTGCAAAGTCGCATATCTCAAGACCTGGCGTTCCCATTGCTTAACGGTAAGTTTACCCGTCAGCACCATCTCCAACAAATTGCATTGAAGACCAGCCTGGTTGGTAGCCATAGCAGTATGGGGCCGAAACTGCGATAGCGCATCGCCGACAATCAAGAGTTTACCATCGAAAAATGCTGCTTTAGATGATGTAAAGTCGGTGACGGCAGAGATGAACGGTTTCTTGGTCTTTGAAAATACTTCGAGAACGGGCGGTGGCATGATTTGTTTTGCAATATCAAGTTGCTTTTTCCATACCTCGGGTCTGATTTTGCCAATGGGGACGGTGTAGCGATGGATATGGCCATCTGTGTCTGTTAGGACGTCTTTTAAGCCGCTGGGCTGTGAAGTGTCTGCGACGTTCCAGTACCAAATCCAGTTGATTGCTTGCGAGCCCAGTTCAAGACTCCCGTTCTCTTCGCCCGGGATGTTATATCTGAAAGCAAGTTATTTTGTTAGTGAATAAACAACGGTAAATCACATTGATAGGGAGAGTACGCCACTCACAGAATCAGATAGCTTTTCGGATTACTGGTACTGAACGCCGAGACTTTATTGCTGAGAAGCTTTACAGTTTCTTTGGAAGCGTCTTCTTGGGGGACAATACCGCGAAAGGCAACATATCCAGCGTAGGGTCGTTGAATTTCTGGAAGTAATTTCTGCCGAATTGTTGAACTTGGCCCATCTGCTGCGATGACAAGATCCGCTGAGAGGGTCGAGTCTTCTTTGGTAACCACATCCTGGTAGATGACTTGAACCTTCTCACCAGCAGTATACGTGACATCAACAACACGTTTTCCTTCGTGAAAAATTGCCTCTCCTGATCCTTTCATAGTGGAAGGGGATTTGGGTGCGAAGTTGCTTTCTAGCCCGTCGAAATTGGCTCGAAGTTTGTAGTAGAGAGCGGACCAGCTGGTGAGACTGTATTTGCTATTGAGCGTGCGTTTGACCGTCCCCAGCTTGCTTAGAAATTGAATTTTCTCGGTGTTGATGGTGTAATCTTGCTTGGTCAAATCGTACTTCTCGAAAAATTCGAGTGCTTGAGGGCCAACGCGAATGCCGGCGGCATAACCGTTACGCTTTGATTGGGATTGCTCGAGGACGTGAACCTTATACCCTAGTCTTTTCAACAGGACTGCATTCATCAGTCCTGCCAAAGAGCCGCCAATCTAATTTGGATCAGCCATTTGGAACAATCAACCTTTGGCATGGGCCAATTCAGATTTGGGGGCATTAAATTACTTCACATGTGCATCGAGAAGGGAAACTTACCACTACAGCTTCTAGAGCCTTGTTTGAGTCCATAATCGCAACCCACGGAGATCAGAATGGAAGCAAAAACACGGCGCAAAATCAAAATCCTAGTTGGGAAGAGGAAAGAAGGCTGCAAGTGAACAACTCCGAATCAAACCCCAGAAATCATTCGATTTATTGCGCGCTAATAATGGCCAGCCTTGAAAGGCAGGGATATAAACACTCACGCAAGGCTTTCCAACCAACAGTAAGTAATCTTGATCCCGAATCTTTAAGATCTCCATTCAAAAATCTCTGGTGAGTGGGACTGTTCGACTCACCGAGTAAGAAGAATACGGAAAATTATCATAGTTGGTAAATGAGCGCCCGGAGTTGGCTGACTGCATACACATCTGCAAAGTAGGTTGCAGTGGGATTTTCATGAAGCGGTGGATTCGTGTTAATTCGTGCGATTCGTACCAACATGTATGTTGAAGGCTCTAGGATCCATATCCCTACAGTACCAACCAACAACTACCAACAACTTCAATATGCAGCAATCCACACAACTTCAGGAAAGCCTGAACAAGGGTGGCAGTTTTTGGGTGAGTTATCGCTCCTCCCTCTCCATCACTCGGAAGAGAAAGGGGGGGGGGAAAGGATTCATGTTCAAATTTGTATTCATAAGGCAAATCGCG
This sequence comes from Hymenotorrendiella dingleyae, assembly GCA_003988905.1. Taxonomy (NCBI): domain Eukaryota; kingdom Fungi; phylum Ascomycota; class Leotiomycetes; order Helotiales; family Helotiaceae; genus Hymenotorrendiella; species Hymenotorrendiella dingleyae. The sequence goes on from QYAP01000210.1 coordinate 113,577, forward strand.
CCATGTGATTGACGATCAGTACTCAAAATCCGCTAGATTCCTTGCCAGCAAAGCATTATCATGCTCGTTGCTCAATTTCCAAACCACCAAAATGAAAAACCCAATGTTCAAAAGCTCGCTACAAACTTGCGCCCATGCATACATACAGGATATCCCATCCCGAGAGAATGATGCCCATGTAATTCATTTCCGCTTTCAACTCCCAATTCAATGCTTATTTATATCTCTTTCCACTACGACTTGGCAATCTTCTCCATACCATCCAACAGAATATCTGCGTGAGATTTCTCAAAGATCAACATAGGTCGAAGTCTGACCGCGCTCTCTCCGCTACCACCGATGTTGATACCAAAAGTCTTTGCTGTCTTCAAGAAATGGTCTCGTCTTGGGCTGTCAAATGCGATAAATGTTCCCTGACCCTTGCCTCTCAAGTTCTTGAATTCACCTGGGTATTTCTTGGCAAGGTTCTCAATACCAGAGTAGAGGTAATCTCCAACCTTGGCGGTTTGGTTGACAAGGTCATGCCTTTCAATCTCGTCAATGATGCCACGGAAGAGAATGGCTCGTGCTGGGTCACCCATCCAGGTATTGAATTGACGGTATGGCTTGTTGGGCCTGAGCTCAGGGTTACCAAAGTAGTATCCTGCGGTCTGAGCCTTCTTGCTGAAGGTTACCATGTCAGGTGGACTATCAAGGTTCCAGTGGTCGTGGGCCCAGAATTTTCCGGTTGCTCCAACACCAGTTTGGACTTCGTCGACAATGAGAAGAACATTGTGCTTCTTGGTCAAAGTACGGAGGCCTTGGAAGAAAGCAGGAGATGCGTGGTTGTCACCACCCTCGGATTGAATGGGCTCAACAACTACAGCGCATGGTGGGAGGTGCCAAGTTGTGATAAGACGCTCAACATCAGCAAGAGCCTCATCTTCCGCCTTCTTGTTCTCTTCAACATGTTCCTCCAATGGGTACTTCAACAATGGGAAGGTAGCTTGTGGCCAATCGAAGGCTGGGATATCGAGCTTATGGATAGGCTTGGATCGAGTGGTCGAAAGGGAGCCAAAAAGTCGTCCATGGAAAGCGGTCTTGAAAGAAAGAATAGACAATTCTGGTGCCCCAGGTGCCTTATTCACCATACTAGATGCAATATCTTCCTCGGTAAACTCAACCTGTGCTCCCCCTCGCTCGTATTGTCGTCGCCACATGAATGCTGCTTTGTACGCGGTTTCGTTTGCATCAGAACCAGCCATAGCAGTGAACACTTGGTCGAGACCTTTGGGTGCCACCTTCAGAATACCAGTTCGGAGAACAGATGCCCAGTCGTGGGAAGGAAAATTGCCCAGTGCGGGGCGATTGATCAAGGCTGAGACCATCTCGGGTGAAGAGGCAACTTTCTGTAGGGAAGGGTTATTATAACCAACGGGGATCGAGGCGATTTGCGCGTAGCTACAATTGATTAGCAGAAATCCAATGCTTGCAGAACGAGTACCTACACATCCAACAGAAGATTTCCGTCTGGATCAGCAATGTAATTTCCATTACTCTTGGTGTAATCTGCGAGCATGTTCAAGCTTCTAGTATCGAAGACGGTATCCAAATCCTTGATTGCCTCCTTGCTCTTGAGTCCAGGAATAGACGATGTCTTGAGAGATGGTCCTTCTGGTTCACTAGCAAGATATGCAGCTTTTGTTGCGTATAAACGTTGAGCTCGAACGGATTGAGGGACAGCTCGAGCTGCGAGGGGACGCAAACGCGCCGCTGCTCGAAGGGACGCCATTGCGATTGGAATTAGAGAGGAGAGGTGGTGATTGAAGAATTGAGGATTGGGACGTTCAGGAGAAAGGTCAGGTCGGTGGGCGGTGTGTTTATTGCTTTTCTTCCAAGTTTGGAGTGGGGTGGCTGGAGGGTGGTTGTCACCGCGATTTGACAACAGCTTTGACCGCGGGAGCTCCTATCTTATCTGGAGGCGGCAGGGGAGGGGCGCGGCGTACCTTGCACGCACTAATCCCACTGAGAGTCTTGGTACGGAGTATTTGCAGGTCAAAGTCAACGGAGGAATTGAAGATGCAAGACCGGAGAAGGAGGAGCAAGTACGAAGTACTTATTAAGTAATTGGCGGTCCAGCAACGACTTTTGGTCGGGATGGTATGGAAATAACTTGGTCACGGCTACAATCTGGTAAACGAGGGGCAACGATTGAAAAGCTTCATTGGTGGAGCACAGACATGACGTTTGGCTTGTCGCAACACCAAAGCCATGCCGACCCTTGCTCGTTCATCCCGACGTCGGTCTTGAAAGCCGTGAAAGCTTAGCATCGGCTAAACCTAAGCCTAATTAGTCAACTATACCCGGGCACCCCGCGATTTCGGAGTGAATATCGGAACTCGGAGTAGGCGTTCACTTGTGTCTTACTCAAAAACCGGCAGTTAGGAAAGGAGCGGCGTTAAACTTCACTTACTCACTCACTAAATTGCCATATGAGACGATCATCCATCACGCCACTGTTCCCAAGTTCTCAAGCACAGAAAGATGTGATTCCAGCTTTGAATTTTCCGATTCTTTCCCGGTCAATTTGCGGTACCGGTATTCCGACGATAGACAAAAACCTCGATATAGGAGAATCTCCAAAACACTCGAAATTTATTAGGTTTCACCTTATTCAAACAATGAGTTCGAGTGCTTTATACACGCAGATCAATTGTTGATTTCCTCGCAATACCGTAAAAGCAATTCTACCCCGAGGTATCATCGCCAGAGGATACCATCCAAATCTGGCCTTAGGCATATTGCAAACGACTCTCCTCCCACGGAGGTTGTAAATAGCTCCAATCGCGATCATACCCAAAATCAGTTTGATACTGACCATAACTAACAATCTCCAGCCCATCCAACCTCGCCCCCTCATCCGTCATAGCCCAAATGCCCACCCCCAGCGTATTCACCCCCCTATTATTCACAATCCCCGGCGGAACGGGAAACACTGTCTGCGGTCCAATATGCGGTATATACTTGCCATATTGATAGCCGTTAACCCAAATCATAACTCTTGCGAACGTTCCTGCGGGGGCGGATAACTTGAAACCTAGAGGGACATCGAGGTCAGAGTCGATGTCGAGAGAGAAGGTTGTGGTGTAAAAGGCGATTCCAGAGGTATTGAGGCCGGTGAGGGGAGATTCGTTTCCGAAGTTGTGGGAAGAGGTAGGGAAGGAGGGAAGTGCCCAACCAAGGCGTTCGTAGTAGAGACCGCCTTCGTGAAGAGGCCCACGGACGGGATCGATGTTTGCAGAACCGCCTGCGTTGCCTTGGATCTTCCAGAGTTTGAAACCGGTTTTCGAAGACGAGGACGTTGTATTCGTTGTGTTAGAAGACGGGATAAGCGAAGCACCTAAGAGACCGCGGGGATTCTCAACTCCATTTGTCGTGGAAGTTTCATCATGGCCATGATAATCTACTACAACGGTAAGTAGATTATCTCTCGTCTTGAGTACTGAGCTTGGTAGTGAGAGCACGGCTTGCGTTGTGGTAAGGGATGCATTCCCTACATTCCCGCCGACGAGCACGCCGTTTAGCCAGGCTGTCCACCCGAATGCGAGACCACCTGAAGCGGTGATATTGACTGAGGTGTATTTGGAACCATCAAAGTACCCACGGTAGATCTTGGCGCCGGTGTAATAACAGTAATCGCTCGAGAATAGAACAGGTAGCGTAAGAGGGGCCACAGGACTCAGCGTTGAGTTTTTATCACATACGGTCCACTTGGAATCGTCGTACAACGGATTTTTCTCTGGGAGTGAGTCTGCTGATCGCCAATTTTCTAGCTTTGGGAGAGTGACTGTTCGATCATTGGCACCTGGAATCTGAGCAGTGAGAGCTCCGTAGGAAGTCTTGGTTGTATGTAAGACAATGCCATTCCAGTTGATAGTTTGGACACTGGAATCTCCAGTGTATACCTCGATGGTAGTGGCGTTGTCATTGTCACCAGAAATTGAGACAGTTCCGTGAGATGTAGATGCACTTCGAACTAGATATGGACCCAAGACAAATATCTGTTCGTTGGGCTTGACGTCCGGATTAGAAGTAGTTGCCGGTGCCCAGAATTTCCAGGCTGTCGTTTGTTCCAACAAATAAATAACGAGGCCGTTGATTGAGAGGACTGTTTGGCCGTTTCTTTGGGTATAGATTACGGTTGTTGTGTCGCCTGAGACTGAAGATGTGACTTGGAATAATTCATTGGTGGCCAAAATGTTGCTTGTCGTGAAGTTTCCAGAGAACTCTGAGTTGGACTTAAACGCAAACTGTCCCACCTGCCCTTCTTCGAGATACAGAACGAGTACATCAACATCAAATATCCCATAAGTGAGGATATCCGCGGAGGAGTAAACAAGGGTGTGACTACCAAAGTTGTAATCTGTAACAAGAATCTTGCTTTGGCGTCCATTCAAATTGACGTTGAGAACAGTAACATCCCCTTTCAGCGTGTTCAAAGTGACATCAAATGTAATAGAAGCAAAGGAGGGAGATGTATTTTGCTGTAGAATGTAGAATCCCGCGCTCGTGTTAGGGTTCCGAATTTCCCAAGCCCAAGTGTCAGTTGAGTTTGTCTGGTTGGTCAGTAACTTCCAGATAAAGCTCTTCATAATACAGATGCTTGGCACTTACGGCATATCCCGTACCATTTCCTATCATATCTGTTACAAGGAGATCTTTCGAAACCCGGGTAAAAAGTCCTATCAGTTTGGTTTGTGATAATTTGTCCCGAATCTGCCTAGTCTCGCTTAAAGGTGACGAATAATCGTAAGAGGTGTATACCACAGGTGCAGCAGCTAATTCTTATTAGCAGGAGATCATTCTCAGAGAAAATAACTTACATTGACCCCAGTTCGTCCCTCCAAATGCCATATACAGACTTTGTAGAGTAGCTCGTTGACCAATATCTTGAACAGCATTAGCGACATGGACAACAATACAGTAGGGGAGTGATTTGAAGATTACTGTTCTTATAATAAACATCAGCAAAAGCAGGCTCCAGCTCCGATGCACAATCATCATAGAAACTGCCACCCCACGGCGTAAAATAACCGCCTTCAAATTCCGGAAAGTAATTTGGTTGCGTGTAAGAGTAGTTAGCAAACCACTGATAATAATTCCTTACAACGCTGAAGCCGGTAGCAGGGTCAGTACAACTCAATCCACCAGGATACGAATCGAGGCCGTAGAGATTGACAGCACCTCCCACGTCTTCGTAATCTACACTCCACGATTGCCCACGTTCACCCTTCTCGTTGTGCGATGAAGGTACGGTGACACCAGCGGTTTCAAATGCAGCAGTAATCTGTTCCATGTATATGACCAAGGTATTGTTTGCCTCGTGAACGGATTCAACAAGCTCGTTTTCATGTTGATTGATTATGACAGGCTATAAGAACGTCCGTAAGCATGATATCTTGGAAAGGAGCATAAAAACCTACCCCTCCTTTTGTAACTTCATTCCTAGCAATTATTTCTCCAACTTGAGTTACCCAAGGCAACCATGATTCATGGTACGTCTCATCACCCGTTCTCAACTTCCCCAGACTACCATCAGACCCCCATAGAGGAAACCCGCCGCCATTCGACTCGGCGTTGCAATAAGGACCGGCCCTGGTGATGATCCATATACCGGCCTCTTTTGCGTAGTCGAATAGACGTTGAATATTCTTCCCGGAGGTGTCGAAATCATAAACGCCTCTGGCTGCAGAATGGTATGACCAGAAGAAATACACGCTGTTTTTTATCAATTTGCGTTTTAACCTAAATTGTAGATACTTGGCAACTTACCTGACAGCATTGAAGCCACTGGCCTTGAGTTTTTGGAATATATCCTGCGGGATGTCAAATATGCTCTTTTTATATGAGAAGAGTTATTACGAACCAACCACAATTCCGGTACTGGCGTTCGCTGGTAATGAATCTCGCCGGCACTAGAAAGCCGTCAGCATTAGTGCCAAGTAATCGGTATGGATGCTCACAATATGAATGCTCTTTCGCCATTGACCGTCAAACTATATGAGTCCCCTAATTGCAATTGAGTACATGCATCTTCATCGAAAGTTTCAACTTACATTCCACAACTGTAGTAAGCCCATTATTGGTTCCGGAGCAAGTCCATAGCACCGCCGAAACGATAAAGAAGAGTTTTGAGAAGTGCATCTTCGAAGTAACGGATCCCTGAAGCCCCCACATGTGCATTCCGAGGAATTAGCCACATAAATGAATAAGAAAGGCGGAAGTATTCGGCCTCAATTGCGTGTAATTCACCATGCGGAACGACATCATCTCTCCCATCTTCCCCAGCTTCCCCACACCCCCGCAAGTCACCGGAAAATTGCCCTGTGATTCCAGCAATCAAATTCAGGGTCATCGCTAGATATATGGACCTTGTCTCCTTGTATTGTTCCTGCATTGCGGGGTTTTGATGAAAACTGCGGCTAATTTAGTTTGATCTTGTGACTTGGGGGGATATGAAAACGACAGCGATCCGCGCAAAATAATAATAGGCACCGAACTAAAAAAGTCTGCATCCACAACTCAGAACATACTTCTCTATTGCTGTGGTGTTTGTCGGCTCTTGATTTCTAGAAATTGAAAACACACGGCATTGGCAGGTTGAGAGATCATCTTCTCTACCTCTCCGGGTTTGAACCTCATTGTGCTATTCTCTGTGAAAGGACTGTCCATAATGGTCATGGCGTGTTGGCTCTCCCGCTTTCATGTATTGAAGTATTGAAGTATTGCGTTAGATCATTTGAGAGTTCGGTGGTGTTTGCCCCGGAAAATCTGATGGTGACTCAGCATTCGGTAATACGTATTTCCGGTTCTGGAATCTAAAAACTTAACCTCCTCGGAGACGCAATTTATTTTCAAATCGGTTTGAAGGAAACATCGCAATGAGTGCTGGAAGAAATACCGGTAGCGTCCGTGATGCTCGACTTGTGTGCCATACGATCTGTTATGGTTGATTTCTATTGAGCTACGTACCCAGGTACCTACCTACTCGAGTACCTATTGGTTCATGTACGATGAAGAACGCGTCGACTCCTATCTCCGAAGCACTTTGAGCCTATGAGGTTGCGGCGCTGCGGGGACACGACGCGATGTCGACATGCGCACGATGCGACTGTACTCGTACTACAAACGATACGCCAAGAGCAATCGATAGGTAAACATTGATACAGTGTTGATTCGCACAAAAAGATGACCGCTAGCATCACAGCTGCCGAGAGTCGTACAACCCCGAAGCTCTTGGAGGGATCTTCGCCTGAAGAATCCCGCCGTCAAGGTGGTCAGAACAAAAGGAATGCGGGAAGAGGGAATAAGAGAAAAAGCAAAGCGAAAATCAATGGCAAGGAGCCATCCACGTCAGAGCTGCTCTTTTCTCCTACCCTCAGGTCCAATGCCTTAGCTCCTTGTGAGTAGACCTCGCTACCCCTTTATTTCCGAGTGGTTGGTCGTAGCTCTCAGTCTCAACAATTGCAGTCCCCCTTCCCGGAAATTATCGCTGACCGGAATATTTTCTACTTTCAGATAGTACAAAAAGTGACGCTGAGGATTGGACAGTTCGGTTTCTCATATTTCATTGTAAGTTTACTACCCTTCGAAGTCACGATATTGAAAGCTGATCAAGAAGTTGTCACCGTTATCTGCGAACGAACCTTAGTATGTGTTGGCCCACGATACGAGTGGTACCCACTGGCGGTCCGTGACGAAGCATTCTTTCATGCTCTGATGGCCTCAACCTCCGGTCATGCAGCGTATCTTCGAGGAAAAGCAACCCCAGGCCAATACTACTACCACAGAGGCATGGCTATTCGATTGCTGAATGACCGACTAGCTTGTGGCGATCATGATAGTGGAACCATCAACTGCATCGCTTTATTCACGCAGCAGGAAAGTCTCGAGGGCCATCCACAGTCAACGAGGACACATTTTAATGCTTTATTGCGTCTTCTTGAACTCGAAGGTGGAATACATTCCGGTGGACTGGACCCAATGTCCCAGCGCCATATTCTGTAGTAAGCCAATCTTCTTGGACGACGAGTTTATTCAACTTTCAGCTAACATTGGCAGCATCGATCTTGTCTGTTGCATAACCCTCTCCGCCAAACCCTTTTTAGAACCCATCGTTAACATGTCGGATTTGGAATCATACTTTGGACCACCTAGCCCACTGACGGCCTCCCACAGGCAGACTTTTGTGGCTAGATTATTCAATTATACCAACAACTTAACAATGTCTAATCTTGCAGGGACGGTGCTTTGGGGGCTTCGAAATCTCACAAATCGAGTTAATGATATTCATGACCTGACGGTTCCAGTCGACACACCCTCTCCCATGGATATCCAATTTTCTGACTGCGTCGAAGTTCTCGAACGACTCGCTCATCAATTATGGTACGTCGAGAATGCAAAAGAGCCCCAGCGTGTCATATATCGAACTTTCGGCTGGGTTAGCGTGTTATATATCTATAACGTCTTACGAGAATTGCCAAAAGAGCTTGGTATGATGGCAATGATCGCCAAACGTTTGAGAAGGGCGTTGGAAGCATGCTCGAATCTCAATGTTCTCCTCGCTACATTCCAAGATCTGTTTCTTTGGCAAATGTTTCTTGGCGGAGGGTCTGCAGATGAAAGGGATAAGCCTTGGTTTGCTAGTCATGCTGTGAAGATACTTATGATGAGGAAGTTGGAAAAGAAAGATGAGATATTGGATGCGACGCGGGATTTTCTTTGGCCGGAAAAAAGGGCTGATTTAGGGACAGCTTCAACAGGTTCGACAGATGGTGGTGGAACGGATGTGATTATGTTGGATGGCGATTAGCGACGGTTGGATTAACACGTATACAAATTACCAAACATTTCTCGGATTACCTTTCAATGCAGGAGAGACTCGCAATGCCCGAATTACCGCCTACCGTATTTGAACGGCATAGGCTCTGTTGTTGCTGGGTTGGGCACAGAAAGAAGTAAATGGAACAACTAAGCGAGAATTATGAAGCGAAATAGGGGCCTTTTCGGACTTGCATAAATTCCAGAGCCGCACGCAACTTTGGTCACACGGCATTATCGTACTACTGCGCCTGGTCACTTGAGGAGATCCAAACTCTGACATGGGAGTGAGAAGCTCCGGGGGGCTTAGATTGCCAATTGCAAAATATTCCGGAGTACGAATTGAAGGCGAAAAAGAGCTGATCTTCGCAAGGACAGCATTAGCGACAACGGATCAGCCAAACGTTCTTCTGCGCAATTTGATGGGGTTTTCAGCAGAACATCTACGAGGCTGAGCTTTGACAAAACCATGACGTCAAAGTCCCTCGCTTATGCCTGGTTAAAAGTCAACTGATCTCTCAAACCAATCAGAAGCGCGGAGCTCGGACTGCAACACAAGGCGCAGTAGTATCAGCCCTAACAGCTCCGCGATGTGGAGTGACGAACTGGAGGGAGGAAACTCTAAATGTGCGAATGGGCGTGGCGCGCGCGTATAAAGATGCTGCTGCGCAGTCTTTGTGGTTGATTCACGAATACCATTCGAGAGAGCTTTTGTGATTGTTTTGAATCACGTCCCTTGTCTATAAATCGGGCTCTACTCTATCAACCTCCTCGATACTGTCCTCGAACTGCTAGCAACACCTCCTCTACAACCCCACGACCACGAACCTTCACACCCAAACAACAAACACCATCTCCAACCCTCCCACCACCACCACCATGTCTCCTCCAGCCCTCGCCCCCATCACCCCTCCCCTGGGAATCAACCCCACCTACTGCGTCGGCAAACAAACCACCCTCGCCATGAAAGAGAAAGTCTTCTCCCTCTCCGGCGACAGCTTCGACATCAAAGACGAGTCCGGCCACTCGGTTGTCCAATGCAAGGGCCAGACCTTTTCCCTACACGACCGAAAGGAATTCGCGGATTCGAGCGGACGCATGCTGTTTACGTTGAAGACGAAGATTCTGGCCATACACAAGACGTTTTACGCCGAGGGGCCAAACGGGGAGGAGCTGTTTGAGGTGAAGGGGAAGTTTAGTAGTAAGTGGTGATACAAGGGAAGAGGGAGGAATGTGGCTAATGAGATGTGTAGTTGGAACTTCGAAAATGATTGCGACTTTCGTTAATGCTTCCACACAAGCACCCGTCGAACTCCTCATCAAAGGCGACTGGCTCGATCGATCTGCCACTATAACAATGGGAGATATAGTCGTGGCACAGATATCGAGGAAGTTTTTCAATATGAGAGAGATATTTGCAGATCAACAAACGGTATGTTTTGGTCTCCCCTGTTTTCCCGGTAGCTCAGCTTGGGCGGCGAGGATTACTATGGGATACAGAGGCTAATATGTAAATCAATAGTATTTCGTAACGGTTGCACCAGGTGTTGATCTCTCATTGATGGCTGCTATTTGCGTTTGTCTCGACGAGAGAGAGAATGAGAAGAAGTGATGAAGTAGTTCCTCTCATTCTTATGCCATATACGAATGTTTCTCTTCATACCTATCTACGAGACAAGGATACCCAGCTACGAAAAATTCACGAGGCGAATGGCGTACGATATAGTTTTAGGATTGGGTGATTGCATAAACTGCAATGGTGGATGTTTACGTTCCTGTTACCACATATCAGATATGATATTTCAAACGAATGAAACTGTATAATGAAGCCTCTCACTCGCTAAACTGCGATATCTCTGCTTCAGAGATTTGTAAAGTTCTATGACCAGCGTTACTCACCTACCATAGTAGTTGGTATACAAGCCTCGCCCCATTTCACAATCTCTACACCAAACCACCCAGAAGGATTAATCCAGTCCAAAATTCAAAACCTGGTGACCTACACAAATTCTGACGTTTTCCAAGGCCTAAGCAAGTCAATCCTCGCAATCCTGAAGAAAATCCCCAGTTCTACGTATAAACTACGGATATAATTTTACTTTCAACTGAATCTCGTAACTCATTTTCTATTATACTAAAAAAATTGGGTGTGATTCTAAAAAAAAAATATCAAACTTTCTTCCTTCCTTCCTCCCCTCCGTTTTCTTTTCCAAGTACAAATTCTGGGGGGTTTCGTCCTTTACAGGGTAACCTAGATGTGAGGAAAATTTCCCGGGTAAGTTGGGGAGAATAGGACTTCGCCAGATTTTTTTTAGAGGGGGATTACAGGGTAAGTGGGTGAGAATAAGGATTTACAGGGTAAGTTGGGGAGAATAGGATTTCGCCAGATTTTTTTTGGAGGGGGATTGCAGGGTAAGTGAATGAGAATAAGGATTCGCAGGGTAAGTCAGGGAGGATAAGAATTGTAGGGTTTGTATTTTCATGACTTTTGGCGGAATTTAATTGTTTATGAAAGGTGCTAGGGAGTTTATTTACTAGGAATTTAGTATTAGTAATAGATTAAACGAAGAGGCAAAGGAGATGAATTGTGATTCTCTATGTCTTCTCGAATATAGCGACGAAAAGCAAAAATAATAGCAAATGGGGTATCTTCCGTTCTTCTTTTCCTTGTTCCTTTTCCCGCAAAACGCCATCACATCACGCAGCAAATATGTAACAACCCCTATATACCTTCCCAGTCCTACCCCCTCAATCCTTCAACCCAACCCCAAACTCCTCATACAAATCGCCAATCCTCACACCCCGGTTATCAGCAATCATACCGATTAAACCCTGGCCCACATCGCGTATATCGTTGTATTGATGCAGGAGGTGGATATGTGTTTTTACTGTTTCGGCGGCGGGATGTCTGAAGAACTTGTTAGTATTGTGCGAGGGGAGATAATAGGGAAAAAGGGGTAGGTAAATTTGGGATTGGGGAGACTTACTTTAATTCTTTCGTCACGGCTTCGAGTTTTTCTCTGAGGCGAGAGATTTCGGATGAGAGGGTGGAGTTGCGGGATGTTATTGAGGCCTGCATCATCGTTCTGTTAGCGTTTTATGCACTTCATTGGTCAAACAGTGGTAAGACTGGCAAGTAAACTCACAACTTTCATAGCTCTGAGCTCATCCATCAGAATATCATCTTTACTCTTAACCGCCTCCTTCTCCTTCTCCTCCACCTTCCCAGACTTCACCCTCTCGCTTTTACGTTTCTTAAATGGTGGCGAAGAATGTACACTCTCCGGCTTGAGCGGTGACGATTCCGCAACGTCAAGAGTAGGGGAGTCCCGTTTTGTACCGCGGGGTGGAGAGACAGGTGCGGGCTCGGTTGGAGGGATATCGACTACAGTGCTCGGTTGTTGAAAACTGCTTGTTGAAGACGCTGAAGATGGTGGGAGTTCTGGAGGGTTGTCTTCGTTGGGCATGGTGTTTATGAGGACGATGGGAACGGAGTCAGATTTTTGAGCTTGTTTGGTTTCTCTGGAACGCGGTTCTAGAACCCGAGGTGGCAAATTCTTGTTTTTAGCCATTAGAGAGACTCCTGTAGAAACTTTGGAGCTAACAGGTGGCGGGGATTCGTCCTGAGTAATGTCTGGTCTTCGCTTGGCTTTTTTTGGGGCTGCAGGGGCTGCAAGTTCCTCCGAGATAGAATCAACAGGCAGAGATGTCTCCTCGATCGATACTTTTGGAAGTTCGATGGTGGCATTCCCATCGCCCATGGGTATAGTATCTTCATCAACATTTGGCCCTTCGACCGGAGCAGACTCCAGATCTTTATATCTCGTTCCCAAATCTGCGATGGAGTCCGCCTGCTCAGTATCATCCGATTTATCTACACTCGTGAACCCTTCCTCGGAAACAGCGACATCCATTTTTACGAGTCCCCCGCTGACCTGATTTTGTTGACATACATCGTTCGTGGAATCAAGATCATCGTTACGACCAAGGATTTCCGCTTCCTCGCTCAATACAGTGGCTTCCGCTGCTCCTGTCGAAGCTGCACCATCTGCTGGTCGATTGAAAATAGAATTTTTGACGTCAGCGCAGGATCCGTTTCCCTTCTTTTCCTCATCCAGGGCATGGGAATCTTGAGGATTGGCATCACTACCAGGGATCTCCATTGCCTTACTTGTCGATAGTATATCTTCCTGGCTTTTGAGAATACTTAGCATCTCTTCATTGCTTTTTCCAAGGCGTTTTGCCTTTTTATCAATGGTAGTAATTTCGGCCGTATTGTCCGTTGGTATTGGTTCATCCTCCTTGATCTCGGCACCCGTATCAGTGTTTGGAACTATATCAACAAGAGCACCTGAGCCGACTGAGTGATTCTGCCCCTGTTGAGCAGCGACATGGTGCTGGAGATTTTCATCATTGTTGATCCTCGCGTCTTGAGGGTTTAGTGATGTCGGCATCAGATCTGTAGCGGTAAACTTTGCTTTCTGATCAGTAGGCTTTAGTCCTGGGGTCTGCCGGGTAGCTATGTCGTCATTTTCAATTGATGTACTAGTCTCGGGTATGATAGATGAGCCGGTGTCTTGTCTTTGCTTTGCTTCGCTTGGCGTATTAGGTCGAGTAGTGTAGGAAGTGACAATCTGGACACCTGATGATTCGACGTTTCCCGAAACGGCTTCAATGACTTGCGCAGGATCTACAACTCTTTCTTCGGGATTCTCCAGACAAACGGCATTATCGACCTGGCCAACTTCTTTCTGGTCATCGACTAGACTATGTTGATACAGCGTAGCAGTTGTCAAAGAGCCGTATTGTGTTTCGGGAATGGCAGGGTCATTTTCTGGGTGCTCCGTAATGCTTTCCTCTTTAATGTGACCCGCATTTGTTTCCTCAACAATACCCCGTACCGCCCCCTTCTCAACCATACCACCATCAGTCTCAAACTCCTCTTCATCCCCAAATTCACTGTCAGGAATTTCAATTCTGCGTTCAACAGCCTTGGATTCGTCGGTTGAAGTTGGAGGGATCAGTTCAGGTAGTTCGAGGTCAAATCCTCTCTCTCTCATCCTTAGCCAAGTTATCTCAGAAAACATCAGATTGGAGAACTTTTCTGTGCTTCTTAGCGGTGGAGTTGTTATCTCAATTAATCTGGTATGAGAAGAAAAGTTCAAACTAGAGACTCCTTCAGCGTTGCCTGGCAGTGAAGTTGCTCTTCGCATTGCCTTCGGGTTGCTTTCCCGACCTGCGGGTGGTAGTATTGTTGATTCCGGAATGAGTGCCTCAATTTTTGGCTCCATTTCCAGAGTTGGCTCTCCAGATATAGGATCATTGAGAAGGGGAGGGGAAACAAGCGCGGAATCTTGAATGCTTTCCAATTCATCTGGTAGCTGGAGGGAGGCTTCTGGCTTTGACTCTATCTCCAGAACTGAACTCTTTCCTTCTTTCAATTCAGGCAACGTTGAGAATAGAGGGGCATCAGTGCTCGGCTCGATATCTGCAGTTGAGAAATTTTCAAGCCCATCTCCAATCGATGGTTGCTCTGGGTTGACAATAGCTTCCCGAATGCTTTCTTCATCTGCTAGTGATGGCATTGCTGATCCTTGGTCACGTGTCTGGATATCTGGCTCCGTTTCCAGAGTTGGCCTTTGAGGCGCAGCTCCAGTCGAAAGAGTGGCTACTTCATCAGTACTTCGCAATTCCCTTGGTGGAAGTGTCGATGGAGCTGTGAGTGATGCTTCTGCTGTCGGCGATGTTTCCGAAATTGAACACTCGGGCAACATTGACGATGGTTGAGGGATCCCTATGTCGAGTTCTGTTTCTAGAATTGAGCGTTTCTCATGCCCAGCTTCATTTGTTAGCTTCTCAGGAGTGATAATAGACTCATGACTGCTTTTCGATTGATCTGGCAGCTGCGTTGACAGGACTGATGGCGATGCCTTTGGCTTTGACTCCGCTTCCAACACTGGCATCCCCTCTTCCCTCGATTCCGGCAACGCCGAAGACTGTTGAGATATCTCAACGATTGACTCGTTATCCAGAACAGAGCATTCCTGATATCCATCTTCTTTCGATAGCAGCTCTGGACTGGCAATTCCCTCATGAATTGTTTCCAACTCCTCCGACGGCTGCGTTGATAGTGCTAGGATTGACGATGCCTCTGCCTTTGAATATGTTACCAGAACTGGACTCTCTTCTTTCGAATCGGGCGAAGCCGGTAGAGGCATTTCAATTATCGTCTCTGTTGTTAGAACCGAGGATTCCTGACGCCCATCTTCATTCGGTAGAATCCCCGTATCAACAACCTCATGACTGCTTCCCCCCTCCTCATCGCCAACCATTCCCATCCCCGACTCAAGCACTCCATCTGCTGAACTCGATACTTCCTCTGGCGTAACATCATCCAAGAACGTCGCCGGAATGACGATCTGCTCAACACTTCCCTCATCCATCGATGATGATACCAACGTTGGCGGCGGGAGCATCTTTGATTCCGCCTCATTCTTTTTTTCTTCCGCACTTCCAGTCCTCTTGTCGTCTTCTAGACTCGACATGTCCTCTGGCGTAACATCATCCAAGAACGTCGCTGGAATAACAATCAACTCACCACTCCCCTCATCCATCTCCTCCGCCCCAAAAGTTGGCGGTGGTCCCATCCCCTCTCCCACCCCCTTCTCCCCCTCATCCGCCCTCTTCTCATCTCCTAGACTCGACACCACCTCAGGCGTGACATTCCCCAAAAACGACGCCGGAATAACAATCGGCTCAACGCTTCCCTCGTCCACTGTCGAACTCTCCCCCATCCCCTCCCCCATCCTCTCTCCCACAATCCCCAACCCCTCACTCTCCACCCCAGACCTCACACCCCCCAACGACGGCAACACAAAAGTAGCTGCCGAAGAAGGCGGAGCCATAATCCCCGAACTAGCCACAACCTGAACCCCCATCACAATCTCCGGCAACGGCTGATAATCCATAGCGGAACTCCAGGGCGAAAGACTTGGTACTTGCGAAGGAACCTGAGCCTGAGCTTGCGTCGGATCATGAGTCTGCGTCGCATCTTGAACTTGCATCAATTCTTGACCAGCACTCCCTTCTCCCTCACCATGAACATCCATCACAAGAACCCCACCCGAAAACGTATTACCAACCGTCGTCCCACTCAAATACGACAATTCCGGCCGTCTCGTCGTCGACGTCGTGTCATGCGAATCCATGGCTGCGTTTGCGTCGGCTCTGTTTGTTGCTGCTACCTTGCGTGGTAGTAAGTCAAGTCGCCTTAGTCTTGTCGATTATGAACATCACGACCGCTTAAATTTTCGATTGCGGTAAGATACGGTATGTAAAGTGAGGTTGTCGTGAGGAGAGAGTCGAGTCGCGTAGCTTCGGCATCATCAAAGCTTAGCGCGACACGTAACCACGTGATCGTCCTCGAAGGCCCCAACACTGCAGGAACGGAGATGTACTTTTGTCAAAACTCAATTTTCCTAAGTACGAAAGACGTGGTTTATGTTATCAATGTACTAGCAGTACCGACCCCAGTCTTTTTGAAAGAGCTGGGACATAGTAAATCAATCAACGGATGTGCATTAACTCTTGAAAGTACTAATTCCAAGAGTAAAGCCCAAGAGAAAAACTACATAGCACATAAATATTTCACATGTATGCAACTGGAACTTCAAGATGGACGGGAAGAATGTATATTCCGCTATTCATAGCCCTGAGCCAGAAACGCCTTGCAAAGTATAGATAGAAGATATCAACCTTCCTTCCAGCCAAGCAGCTACACTGTCCAAACCCAATCCACTCAGTAAAACGACTCGACCATAGTATCCTTCAGACTCGAGTTTATAGCCCCAGGACCCTGACCCTCCCCAAGTCTAAACACGCTCTCCACGACACTCAACTCCGTCGCCGTAGTATCCAAGCCAGTTACCGCAAGCCAATCATTAACTACCATCCCGGCACCAACCACACTCGAACCTCTGTTCACGGAACCGGCTACAAGGGGAACCTGTAGTAAACTGGAGAGTTCATCTTGGTCTTGGATGCTGGTTTTGGGGTGCACGATACCGCCTTGGTTGGAGAGGGCCATGTAGGAACCGACGAGGACGTTATCGGCGATCGTTTGGCGGAAGACTTCGACGCCCAGGACATCGGCAATTATTTCTTCGGTTTCGCGCTCGAGATCGGGGTGGACGAGAGCAACATGGTCATTAGACACGATTACATTTCCAAGGGCGGAGAGCCTCTCTTCTATTCTCTGTGCGTTCATCTCTTCTCAGCCTCGTTTCTTGCTTGGCCTTCTGCCGCACATGGAGTGATGCTTACCTGTATCTTGACCTCGTCTGGTAAACTATTCCGCAGATGCTGTAGCTCCTGGTCTGTTGTGCTCGTAGGTACCAAGAGACCCTTGCGATTTCTATTGTCCCTCAATCAGCCCATGTGTCCCCCTCGTTCTCTTGCGAGCGGAATATTGCGACATACCCAGTAGTCATGCGCCCAATAATTCTCGTCCCTGCAATCGTCGTATGGATAATAGGAATGACATCTTGCAGCTCAGCCTCGAAAACACTGCATCCTCATATCAGTTCTAGTCCATCTGGCGGGGTCCTCGTCCCCAAATCTTCCGAGTCGCAAAAACACACCTGTAGAAATTCTCACTTGCGCCAACAGCAACCAAAGCATATGAATTCGTCAACGTCGAGAAAACACCAACCCTATAAACCCCTCAGATTAGCCTCTATTCCTCTCCTCAAAATATACCATATCGCACCGTCTCCAAGCGCATGCTGGCAGACTCGTACGCCCATTTCATACTCGATGGAGGGGCAAACGAAAAGAAAAAAGAGGGGCAATTTGCTTCCTCCCACTTACTCGTTACTATTCTCAAACTGGGCACGAACCGCCATAATGTCGATTGCTTGCGGGTATATCAGAGTCTCGGAGAAGAGAAGTTTCGTGCGAGGGAGTTTGTGAAAGGAACTCGTAGATAGGTAGTGGGGTAGATGTTTGGTGGATTGGAAATTCTGATTTGCGCTTGCTTGAAGCTCTTCCCTCGGCGGCGGCCTTGCTCTTAAGAAGCGAGCAAATTCAGCAGGGGTAGTTCTATGGGTACAGCAAGCAGCGCCACCGAAAAGGGTGACTCAGGCCTACACAATTCGTAACACCAGAAAGTGGCGCAGAAAGTGAGTCAAAATTAGAAATGACTCCAAGTATTTCAAAATGGTTCTTGCAGACCGAGAAACTCGCTGATGACTCGATCGACTGATAAGCCGCGGGGTAGTCCACCATGCTACAGAGGACCCCCGCTACAGAGAGGTTCGGCAACGATCACGACTTGCAGCAATGTTATGCAGTTTCTATAGGCTGAGTCCGAAATTGGCCAATGGTCCAAAAGTAGACGAGGGGGTGGATGCAGCATTAATTAATTCATGAAGGGCATCTGCAGGAAGGAGAATGGGGTTCTTCAGCGCCTAGATGTACAGTACAGTACCGGTCCTCACACTTACCGTCAAGAACATATCCTAAAATTCAAGAGTGAAAGAAGTTAAGAAAGGCAAGACGGGTGGGCATATAAACCAATTCATAAAGTCAATTGCAGTGGGAAAAAGTGCCATTATTTCATTCTAATTTACAAAGTTGTATGTTGTCCTTCCATTTCAGTGGAAAGAATGTACGGTAGGAGTCGCTGGGAGTTCCTCTCTCAATTGAACCCCTTATGTCCAATGCTCCATGTTACAGAGACCAAGACTTTTAGTCTCGAGGATATACCAACGCCGCCGGTATGAAGTATGAGTGTCGCGCCAATATGCAGCGCAAAGAATTTACAAAATGCCATTCGGACGGAGTACCTCCCAATGCGCCTGCCCTGATATGATACCACTCCTCGAAGTGATGAAAAGAAAATGAAAGCGCTCTATCGTATGAAAATGCGATGCATGCTGTCCTGGGTTGTAGTGCATCAAGATGAATGAAGTTCAACGGTGTATATACAGAATTGATATCTTCAATGTTCATTTGTTATAATTTTAGTAGCCGTTGTACCAACCATTGCCCCCTCTTGGAGGAGGCTGGTTTGATGGTGGTGGTGGCATACTGTTTCTGTTCTGAGGAGGTGCGGGTCTGAGTTCTCGGAATGCACCAGGTCCAGGAGTGCCTTGTTGACCATCGGGTCTGAGTTCTCGAAATGTTGGTGGTCCAGGAGGGCCTTGTTGTCCTTGATGAGGTACAGGTCCAACTGGTCCCATGTTACCATTGAGAAGATTAGGTCCATTAGGTCCGCTCATTCCATAAGGCCCATTATGTCCATTGGGGACAGGGGCAATGGATACAGGAGGCCCTGGTGGAGGTGGCGGTCCATGATAGACTTGAGGAGGTCCTGGAGGGAGCGTTGAAGCTCGTGGTGAAGTATATGGAGATTGCTGAGGAGGGCCGACATACATCATAAATGTGTTTTGAATAGGTGGTGGTCTATGTTGAGACGGTGGTGGAGGAGGAGGTGCCGATGGTTGTGCCCATGGATTGCGTGGCAATCTGTTATAGCTTGAAGGAGGTGGCATAGCACTACCGATAGGAGTACGAAACTCGGCCGCATCTGCAAGCTGAGCAAGTCCACCGGGTTGGTAACGAAAGTTCGAGACTGGTGGAGGCTTCGCCGCAGCCATAGGTTGATATGGTGTCTGATAGCCAGTATCACGTACCGGATCGTAGCCATAAGATCGATGAGGGGCAGGTAAGGCAGGTGATGGCATAGCCTTGAGACCAGCTGCAACTCTTCTCGACTCTGCTTCGTTCACAGCATTGATCAAATCGGGGTTGATGATCTGCTTGAATTTAACCTTCTCCTTGATAGGCTCAGGCTCTGGAGAAACCTGTCGAGGAGGACGCTCCAGAGCATCCATTTGTTCAAGCGCCGAAGTCATCTTGAACTTGGGGGCCACTTCCTCCCATTCTGCATCTGTTCGAATAATCCACTCGCTTCTGGA
Source organism: Hymenotorrendiella dingleyae (assembly GCA_003988905.1). NCBI lineage: Eukaryota > Fungi > Ascomycota > Leotiomycetes > Helotiales > Helotiaceae > Hymenotorrendiella > Hymenotorrendiella dingleyae. Next base: position 133,415 of record QYAP01000210.1, read on the forward strand.
AGTAAGGAAAGTCTTCTTATCTTCGTCGAGATGTTTGCGATTCTGCTGGTATTCTTCGATTAGAATGACGGGTCTAGTAGGTTCGAGAGGCTTGGTCCAATCGGTAGGTGGTTCGAAACAAGGGTTCTCACACTCCTCGTGAGTTGGGTTTAATGAGATGGGAAGAGGAAGTCCATAGGTTGGATGAACGTTGAAACAACGAACCACCTCCTCATCCAGATCCTCCTTTTTGTTGCGAGCCGAGTTATGTCCTCTAGCAACTTGGTCAAAGTAAACCTTCTTTGGGTTTGGATCAGGGTCCATACCAAGGTACTGTTGCTCGTTGCGATTGTTCTTCCTGACATAATGTTTTCGAATGCCTATTTCATCTTGGTCAAATGTGATAGGTGGATCTGCGACGATTCTGTTCTGTGGTGCCTCTCCGTTACGAGGTGTTGGCTTCTTTGGAACCTTGACCCCATATTGGTCAGTCGGTTGCTCTTCACCAGGCGACTCCGTCGTATCAGTCTCTGTATCCTCCCCTGATACCTCGGCTGGTGTGGGTGCCACGGAAACTAGATCTGGAAGGAGAAGGTTTTCCGCATCAGGTGTATCAGTGACAGCCGCCTGGGGTTGATATAGTGCGCTGCCCTTGGTGTTCTTGACTCTTTTGCCCTTGTCGCCAATAGCTTTCTGCATCTTTCGTTCCCATGCGTCTCTTTCCTCCTCATTCATGGAATTCCAGAAATCAACCGGGTGCTGCTCAGCAACAAGCGGGTGTTGTTCTGATTCTTTCGCAAGGATCTAAGATACCGTCAGCATACTTATTCGGTAAGTGAGCGAGCGACCACTTACATGATTATATGGAGTTATTATCGAGTGCACAATAGTTGCCGGTGGAGGAATTCTCTTGACCTCTTTCTCCGTTGCCTATGGGGTGTAAGTAGAGATTCATAGCTATGGATTAGAGAAACATACCTCGCGATAATAAAATGGAGTCGACTTTAACTTTCCATTGCTGGACCACTGTCTGAAGACGTGGATGGCTTTTTGCTCGATCTTGGATTCAACAACTTCCTCGATCTCGTCGATAATGCACTACGCCAAGTGTTAGTTGTTTGAAATTGTAGCACAAGCATGGTCAACTTACGTCGAATTGCATTTCCGTGTATTCTTCGTTTTGCATGCGTTGACGCTGCAAGTAGGATTTCCTTTCTTCGTATTCTGAATTCAACTTGTCGATTCTTGCCTGATACGCTTCGTCCAGTGCAGCTGTTGTCTCAGTGTACTCGGGAAGAGACTTGTAGTAGTCAGGATCCGCCTTGACGAGCTCCAACGATTTTTCCGCAACGGTGAGCAAGGCAAATTTTTGAATTGAAGCCACCTGCTTGTATTGATGTTTCAGCGCAGCTCGACGATGATAGAGCGCTTGAATGCGGGCATTGTCAGACTTCTTGACACGATGTCCACCTCGCCCACGGATGGCTTTTGGCGCCGACGGTGAGGCTTCAGCAACTGGAGTACCTCTTGAGGCCATTCCTGAATTTCCTCGACCGCGAGGACCCCATCTTCCTCGTCCACGGCGAGCTCGATACCCCCTGCCAAAATATCCTCCTCTTCCCGATGGCGCACTAGCTTGCTCTTTCGTGAGATCATCATCAGATGATTCGGATGGAGCATTGACTTTCACTTCTGGCACCTCCAACGCGATTTGATCCGTTGGGTCTTGTTCTGGTTTCACTTCTTCTTCAAGCTCAGGAGTTTTTGGAGATGAATCTGAAGCTTTTCGCAATTTCTTGGCGGGCGGCGCGGTGGACTCAGGTTCAACTTCTTCTGTATCAACGCTCTGAGATGAATTTGTCGAAGTTTTTTGCTCCGAGGCGGAACCAGGTGACGAACTCATGTCGGAAACTTTGCGCTTAGATCGAGTACCATAGATGATGGCTTTTGCTTCGCTGTTGTCTGGCTGGGAGGTTCCTGAAGATGTCTCGTGACGGCTTCGGCGGCGTAGTGGAGCCATGATGGCGGACCCCAGCCGATGCGCTGAATGAAGGTCGAATCGATATCCAACTAGATCGTTGGAATGAATGAAATCGCAGTAAGATTCTGCTGGAGATTTGATGCGCTCTTGAATGAACGGTTGTGGAGTGGATTGCTTGGGGATGTACTTTGTATGAAGTAGGTAGGTGTTTGAAAAGTTGTAATACCGAGGGACGGGCAAATATCAAGCACCATCAATATTTGGGCTGTGATGATGCGGGTTAGTGGAGAAGATCGAGGATGAGCGTTTCACGATTTCCCTGTTACCATTGTCTTGCTGCGTGTGAATTGCAATCAATGGCGATGGACGAAATGTCGACAATAGTATGGAAAAGCATTGATGGACCAGAGTTCTGTTCTGCAGCTTCGCTTAGGCTCACTAGGTTGACTGGGGTGTGTAAATGGTGCTGTGATTGGCGCAGGGCACCGACGCTCCGAAGACTTTCAAGAGGCAACGGGGGCCTTGGGGGACTTGGTTGGTGGAATCCTTTAGAATACTCGAAAAGCTGACAAGACGGCGACGGTGGCTGGAAGAGAGGTATAGGTAAGCCCAGGTCAGATTTTTTACTGTAGGTACCGTGAAAGCGTGAATCCTGCAAATGATGACTGCGCTTGACAGCTGCCCGGCGTGCGACTCGAAAGAATCGAGCCACGTGATCAGCGACGATCTGACCTCAAGAGTCGCAAAGGGGAGATCGCAACGGTGGGTGATGTGGAATAAAGGACAATTGAGTAGATGTGTCTTCCGGCCTCGGAATTCTCTTAATACACCATGTTCTGGGCGATATCAGGCCGTTGGAGAAGAGTTCGTGATGTTTTCCGCGGATGTAGTCTCGTACCAATTTCCCCGTATAGATAGGCCCAACCACCGCATTTAAAATATTTGCCATTCATTGATTATGCATCCGGACACCACCTACAAACCCGCATTTCAAGCAGAACAAAGCCACTTTGACCAACTTACCCCTTCATCTAATATAACTGTGCAATAGCTATCATATAACTTTGCAAATACCTATCAAACAACTCGGTGCATGTTTGCTGCGGTTTGCTCTTCCGGTGAACCAATTAGTCCACCTGTACGTAGTGAGTGGCCAATTCGGGATTCGGCATCCAACGACTCGCTCTCATCTCCAGGAACCAATATTTCGTGCATCAAAACAATCCAATTCCGCGTTTTCTCAAACAACAGAATTTGTAACTGGATAATCAGTGGCAGGCAGTCTGAAGTTCTCTTTCTCCTGTAGACCTGCAAAGGAAAACCTTCCGTCCTATTTTTCATCAGCTTCAAGTCCGTATTTCCAAGGCCGGGTGAACAAGAACAAAAACCTCCATACAATGTAAATAAGTCCCGACTTCAAAAGACCAACAACAAAATCACATACCACCCAAACAAGAAATCAACAACCCATCTCTTCCGCCACAATTTCATATCAGAAAAATAGGCAACAGACACCAAATAACCTCTACCATCCCCAAACCAACTCTCAACATCAAAAGAGACAAAAGATAAAAAGTCCTAGTTCTGCCAACACCATATGAATTTCAATTATAAAAGAACTCTCGCGCTCATCACCTGTCAATTTCACCCGAGGCTTTTCCCTTCGACACAATAATCCAAGGGAATACAATGGATATAGAAATCATGTAGTGAACTTGATCGAGGGATTGCCGGCTGCACCTTTAAGAAAATCCAGGAGCTGTAAGGAATGGTACTGATAATGTGTGTGGTAATGTAGTATCAAAACCCAAGGAGAAAACATATTTGATAGGTGCTTTTCATCACTTGAATAGAAAAGGTTTGCCACCTCACCTATGAGAGAGAGATAAAAACTGAACTTCAAATCAAAAACAAATCAAGTAGCACCAGTCACAAGCAAAAGAAGGAAAAAATCTCAAGGTTTCTTTTGTATTGTGTATCATCAAAGAACACGCATGCAAGATATCCAGGCTGAGATATCATATGTAGCAGCCATCATCCACGCCTTTCCCATACCATTTTCCCGTAGGAATACAATGCATGCGAAATATCCACCTGTGAAAAGTAAAGTGGGTGATGTGGCCTAGCTGCCCATTGAAAAATGTGCCTCGCAATATACTTCGGGCCTCAAACATTACAGAGGTTTAGGCTTCTTGTGCCAACTGACTGGGGAATCCTTCATGACTACGTTAAACTCGTCATCGCTGTGCGAAAGAGAAGACCAAAACAACAAAGAAGGGCCCAATCATTCCTCGTCATCTGGTTGATCAAAAAGGAAGTTGGCGGCAAGTTCTTCGTTCTTGTCACAAGCAAAGTAAGCTTGAATGGCCTGGTCCCGAGGGAATCCGAGAAGTACCAACTATTCTAGTGTCAGTAAAGAAATGGGTAACAGAACATTGCGTATAACTTACTCGCTCAATAGCAGCAGCCTCTTCCTCAGTGACACTGATGTGCCGAGCTGCAGGGGGAACTGGAGCATCATCATCACCATCCTCGCTTAGAAGTTGCAAGAATTGCTCTGGATGTTGGCCAATCAACGCAGCAAGCTGAGGGTTTCCTGCGCCGACTTGTTGAAGAATAGGCTCGAGCATCTGAGGGTTTTGCTGAACGACTTGGCGCAATTGCTGGAATTGGGCGTTATTTCGTAAGAAATCCAAGTTGCCTAATCCACCAGCAGCGGCTCCAGCTCCGGCACCAGCTCCTAAGATGCCAGCAGCAGCGCCAGCTCCAGCACCGCCGCGCCCACCAGCTTGTGCAGCAGCTTCAAATAAATTGACAGCATCTTCGGCAGCGGCAGCATCATTTCCAGCAGCGTTCCCACCAGCAGCGATAGGAGCGGCCTGAGCCTGGGCTCCAGGTGCAGGTGCGGCAGGTGTCTGCTCTTGTTGAACACTCTCGGGAATGCCCTATGAAATATTAGTTTTAGCTTGCAAATGTCAATTGATTGGGCATACAGTTAACAGGTACTCGATAGCACGTTCAGAATTGTAAAAGGCGGCACGCATAGCCAAATCGATTTGAGAGCGCTCGAAACCCATGCTTTCCATCTCGGCGATTTGCGCAGCTCTCTCGGCACCCATAACAAGACCGGACGAGGCTCCTGGAGTGGTCGCATTGGCACCGGAGCCAGCAGGTGAAGGAGTCGCAGGAATAGCACCACCTAATGCCGAAGTACCAGGTTGAGCGACTGGGGCAGCTGGTGGAGCAGGAGTAGATGCCACAGCAGCGGGAGCTGGTGTGGAGGGGGCCTTTGCTGGAGTTGAGACGGATGCCGAACTGGACGCAGCGGGGGCAGCTTTGGGCTGAACAACCATGTTAATTTACAGACACTCAACTTGGATATGCCACTCACCTTTTGTATCATACAGACAATAAAACCTTTCTCCTCGATCTTGTAGGATTCAACAGTCTTGTCATCTTGTAGAATCTTGCCTAGGCGCTTGTTAGAATCCAGTTTGCGCCGGCAGAGAGGTTGCTGGCAGGAAAGATCGGTCCATACCAGAGTAGATCAGCTTTTGCAATGATGCCTCCCATCCCTTCTCCTTCGATATCTTCTCCTTGACGCTAGAGATCTAGTCCTCGAGTGTTAGTTCGGCTTCAAAGCAACCCCGAAGGGCAGAACCAGCGAGAATATATATTATTGGTAGATCGGGCTCGTGGGAATCGGGGCGGTAATGAACATACCAGCTCGGTCGGTTCAGCTTCAACAACGAACTTGTTTTGCTTCAGGTCCTAGGAGCAGAAATTCGGGTTAGCAGGTACATCGCAGGTGGGGAAGCTGAAGCTATCCAAGTCGGCGAAAGGTAGCCACCCACCTTAAAAGTCAACTTCATGGCAGCGACTGAGCAGCGTGTCTCGCTGCAAGAGATGTTCAGGTTGTAAAAGTACCGATGTGGAATGTGTCGGAGGGGTGACTGAGAAGGTCGGTAGCGCGTGTTGAACAATTCTGTTGTTGTGTAGAATTAGGCCCTGCTATGTAGAAGTCGTGGAGAGGGCTGGTCTGTGCGGCTTCCATTCATCAGCCTGCTTGCTGCCTTGGCCGAGACTCCATTTTGAAAGACTCCGACACCCATTCACCGCCGGCCTGACACAACTTTTTTTTCATAGCTTTCCGTTATTCATTTGAGATACACTAGCCTCTTGATACAATCCTCTTCTTGAGTTTTATTCTTAAATTCTTGAATTTTTGCAGCTTTTGACTTCACCCTGCCAACTATCGGCCGAAATGCGGGGTGTATCCGGTTTGTCAGCCTCGCAGCCTTTCTCAAGACAACATCAGATGGAGCTTCGACAACAAAGCACAACCTCCGTGAATTGAAACAGGAGCCAGCAAGGGTGGCTCAGAGCCGCATTTCAAGAATTTCCCTCTTTGAATACAAGGGTACATGGCAAATTCCAGCAAATTATCTGGATTATAAGGACGCTTCCTCTCCCGCTTTCAACTTGTTTTGAACCTTCATGTGCTCCTGGTCTTCAAGATCATTTGAAAGAATTGGGGGTTGAACAAGACGAGCCATGATTTATCTTTATAATCCATAGAATATTGGCCATCTTACAAGTACTTGTGAAGGGCTTTGAAGACTGGCCAGAGGTTGCATTGATAACGAAGAAACATCAACTCATCCACGGCATTCATGGCTGTTTGTTTATCTTTTGAATATTCTATGTTTTTATCGCCTTCGAGGCACTAAGGTATATAAACTACTTTACTTCGCAATTCAACGCCCACGCTAACATCATTGGTATCAGTACACATTAAGCCAAGGAAATTCGTTTCCGGCGTCGAGCCATCAATCTCATTTTCAGAGACGCGTCTATACTTTCACCGTCATCCCCATTCCTGCTTTATTCAACCTCTTCTGGGATTTTTTCCTACTGTTGTAGTCCGAGGGACTATTACGAGGTCCGCCATTCATGATGAAATCCGGGATTGGCGGTGTCAAAGTGCGCTCAGTTCTCTGGTCAGATCTTTCAATCTCCTCCCTCTCCATGGCCTTTTTGATGCTCTCCAGGCTATCACTATGCATCAACGGCGATGGACTCGTTGATAGACTGCCGCTACGCATTCGATGGATGGACCGGATACTGGCCCGATCCGAAATCACTTGTCCCGCATTGGGTGCAGCGGTGACTATGGTCCCGGGTGAAGATACGGGAGGAGGCGTCGGGCTGTCGGTCCGAAATAGAGGATGAATATGTGCCTCAGCCAAACTCTCAATTGAACTCGTCGTTCGGCTCCTAACGCGCTGTCGGCCCGTCGCAGCAGGACTATAACTTCGACTTCTCCTCCGCGCCTTGGGTGGTGGTTCCAAGTCCGGAGGAAACCTAGGACTCGGGCTTCGACTCGTCGTAGGACTTGCTGGAATTGTTTCGAGAAATCTTTGTGGCGTGGGCGATGCCGACTCAACAGTCTGCCTTGACTGAGGGTCCACACCAGAAGTATCCCACAAGTCAAAACTATCTTCTATGGATGCAGCGCGATAGCTGGAATCAACTGATGTTGGTCGATGAGGAGATTTGTAGCCGGCTTGAATAAGTCTCGTCTTTGATGTGATGGGTCGCACAACTTGCGAAAACGAGCCTCTGAAAGTGGAAATTGCGTGGGAAGTTCCAGGTCGGGATCGACCAGGGGATGATGGTGGTGTTTTCGACTCTGTTGATGATTGCCCTCGATGATCAATACTTCGTTCCTTACTTGAGGCTCTTGACCCCCTCTCCTGCATCTGTGGGAATAATTCTGTCTCCCTCTCGGTTTGATATGGCTGGATTTGCCTCTGGAAATCCTTCTTCTGAATGACAGCCATACAAATTATAAAGACTGCCTGCGTTACCAAGAATACGGCCCAGACAATGAATCCTCCGATCACCAATCTCGGACCAACCAAAGAATTTGAGGAGATATTTCTCTCATGGGCCCGGACAAGACCCAAAATAAACGCCGAAGCAACACTCGATACGATCCCCAGTGATCCAGATAATCCGGATAGGAGATGGGTGCGCCGTCGGCCATGACCAATTTCCTGAAGATGCGCGCCATTCCGGTACTGAATCTGCCTGCCTAATAATATCAACAACAAGCCGACATCCACACCCACAAGCGACGAAGCTACAATAGCCGTGATCCTCGAGTTGAGTAGTACGCTAGTATGTGGGAGAGCAGCAGCGAGAATAATGTCGAAGCTCAACATGGCAAGGCCGCTCGAGACCGCCAATGCCCCAAGCACAACCGACAACGCTTGTGAAGTTCCCATCTTGATGGGACTATAGACTTTTTGAATGAGTGACTGAGGAAGATGGTTAAGGATGGTGTATGACAAGCTTGTGTATGTATATCTTTTTGGGACCGCTGGCTTGCAGCAAAGGCGTTGATGGTGATTCAAATGAGTGACGAAAGCAAACGGGTGTCTTGGGATTCGATCAGAACACGACGAGTTGGCGACGACTGTCTTTCAAAGACTCAACGTCGCTTGCCCCACGAGATCGTTCTAGCTATGTCGGGTTCCACAACCGGTCCCGATGGTGATTTCATGTAAGATATGTTGTGCCTTTGTGTCGAAGGTCTCACCAATTCGAAGTTCCACCACTTTTTTCTCCCGGCTTTCGGAACCGTTTTTTCGTGTGGCCGCTGAATTCCGAACAGCAATTGTCGGTAGTGGTAGGAGGTCCTGGTATTATTTTGAGACGCAGATGCTTCGTTCCGTGAGCATGGATTCTGGTTAAGTGCAGGCTGACGGACCACAACTCGTGGTAGTGAGGCGTTTGTAGTAAGTCGGGACGGAAAAACGGTCGATATAACAACTTTCGGTCCTGAAACGATGACTGAGGGGTCGATGGAGGTGGAATTGAAGAAGCTTTTCACCGGGATTATTGATGAATTAATGAATTTCTTCAGTGGGGTGGTTGCTGGGTCCTGGGGTGGTGGGCCTTGGCCTTGATGATGTGGATTGATGCGATCGTTTGGTTTATTAAATTCTCCACCAAACTCAATGGAAGCAATCCTGGTGCAGCTCCACGACAAGCACTGGGCCTGTTCGCTTGAAGGGGGTCGAGAATGTGGCCGGCAAAGTACAACGAACAATTGATAGACGACGATGCGACCTCAACACTACAACCACTACCAGTCTCTTGACAGGAACGGCGTGAGTGGTGGTGAGCGGGAGAAGCGCCGCTTGTATATGTTTTTGTTTATGAGCCTTAGTCTTCACGCGTTAAGTCGCGTATCCCCGCACTTTTTTTTCCAGGAGGCTCACTGGTTCCCGTCTCACACGCTGCTGCAGTGCCGTCCGCTGTGCTGCTTGTCGGCGCGGGGTCTTTGCCCTTCTCCTTGGTATATGTGCGGCAGCTAAGATTGGAATGGCAGGCTCAGGCCGGCTTCGTTGCCAAATCGCAGGCGCAGAATCCGGCTTTTGAGTGGGGGACGTCAGCGAGTGCCTGATAGGATTGCGGCTTTCCAGGTCCAGAACGCCGAGATGCTGGTTGCACCAAAGATGTCGCGACAAGGAGAGTGAGAAAGTGAGCAGCCGCACGGAAAGGACGAGCTGATTGGTGTGAGAATGGCGAAATCCTGCGTGCGTCGGCGAGAGGCGAGGGCTGACTGGGTCTTGCGTGATGTGTTATTTTAGGCTTTCTGTGGTGTTGTGGTGGGTTCAAGCTGATGCTGATATACAGGTACAGGCCTTCCACTGCCAGACTTCGGCGCAGAGTTTGAATGAATTGAGCTTAAAACGGGAGAGGGATATTGCAATTAGACGTTGCAATAAGGCCGATATTGATTGCCTTTTGAATGATGTAGTAGTGGTGGTTGTTTGCTGCGGTGCTATGCTGCTGTGCGTCCGGCGATACAGTGCAAAGGGGTGAGTAGTAAATGAATAAATGAATAAGTGAGTGAGCGAGTAAGTGAGTAAGCGAGTAAGTGAGTAAGCGAGTAAGCGAGTAAGTGAGTACTCGAATAAGCCAGTCAATGGGAGACGTCGCCGTCGAAAAGCGAGGGATGAGAAAGGAGGAGGAAGTGAAGAAATAAGGGATGCAAAAAAAAAAAAGTGGAAGCCAGTCCAGTCAACTTTTTCAGGGGAGCAGGCTCGCTCGCAGGCATCTTCCTCTACTTTATTACTTGGGAGACTTTCTTGTTTACAGACGATCCAGACGGTCTGTGTACATTTCATTTGTTTGTTGTGATTTTGGCTTCTAGACGGGGCTGCCACTCTGACTATGATAGACAGCCGTTTAGCTTTATGTCCGAGCATGGCATCTAGTGGCATCTAGCCGGGGGCCCTCCCGCTTCTGGTGGGATCTGGTTTGTGGGTAGCTTTGCGGCCTGGACGAACTTGGACCTGGTGGACCGGGTTTTAGCTTTCTGGTTCCTGGAGCTTTACTGCTTCGAGCATGGCCGGGCGTCAACAGGGCGAGAGAATGTTCTGAGCTTTTCTTTTTCCGAGGGGTCCAAGTTGTTTGTGTTGGTGCGTTGGGAGCGAGGCGGGGTTTAAGCTGGCCGATCGCAGGACATCCTTGCCACACAGCTCGTGCCTCTTTGCCTCGACTCTCATCGTTCGTTCTTCACCTCGCTCACCTCGCTCACCCACTGACACCACTCATCAGCGTACTGTAATGACGGGGAGAGCCCAGGACCCGTCCAGGGCAGAGTTCGAAACGACGGCGCAGAAAATACAGTACCGAGTCTTTACCTAGTCACGACTCACCAGGATTCGAGATACAGTACCACCGGCAAGATTGACGTCTTTCAGGGCGTGAGGGCCTTTGAACCTTTCAAGCTGTGCCCATTTGACCGTATTGACCGAGGCTGAATTCGTGGGCTGCTACCAGGCCTAGCTGCCTAGGGACCTTCCGAAGGCTTGCTGGCTCGCCGGTATCTTCCTATACGGGACAAAAGTACAGAGCGCACCAGGAGCACACCAAGAAGTCATCGGACGGTTTTTGCGCAAGAGAAAACGGGGGGGATATGTGAGTGTATACATGATGAAAACACGGCAGTACACAGTCCACAATTTTGCACCACACAACGGCCGTCGATGATGCTGTCAAAGCAAGCGGAAGGGCGGAAGCAAACTCAAATGGATGGGATGGATGATCTGATCATTACCAACCGGCTGGCAGTTGGCAGCGAGACCCTGCCTGCCACGCCTGCCAGCTCCCAGCGTTCCCCGAACCGAACCACAACGATTGTATCCAAGGACAATTTTGCGGGCCAGGTGGACCATCAACCTGATTCGAGTTTTTCAAATTTTTCTCTGCCTCTGCTCATCAACTCTCTGATGCAACAGGGAAGACTCTGGAGAAGCCGATTCCGGGTGGGATAGCGAACTCCTTGATTATTCATCGTCATGATCAAGCCAGTTTCGGTGTTCTATTGGAGGCAGCGCCCCAATGTCAGCGACTCAGCGACAGCAAGGGAGTCGAGTCCAGTTGAATCGGCCCATCGAGACTCAGCCGCAGAAAAACAAAAAACAAGCCAGAGAGCTATTCTTGTCCAATAATGTAATGTCCCCCACGATTCCAATACAACGGCAGTTGGACCAGTCTATGATTGTGATCTGAACAAAATACAAAGGCCAATACAAATCTCAGTTCTTGTCTTGCTAGATTCAAAAACTTCAGCAAGCACTATCCGGCATGGAAAACGTTTTGCAGACATGCGAACTCCATGTACCCCAACATTTCCAGCATCGCAACTGCCTATTGTCCGAGGGCTGCATTGGGCTGCGCTGCGAACTGCTGCGAATCTGCGATGCACAGAACAGACTTCCCTCCCTCCCTCCCGGCGAACAGACCGCCCTGTGAAACAAGGCGCTGCCCCCAATGTTCAGACGAAATGCCCAGCAAAACAAAACCCACCAGATATGGCACCTAGACGGCATTTGAAGAAATAAAAAGGAGTTAACTTCCAGGAGATCGCCTTGACACGAAGCTATTCGGAAGGCAACCTGTTATCCTGAGGCTCGGACGCTCATTACGCAACTCGCACCGCGACAGTACAGGTCTGTGAAGATCTTCATTCATCGGCAATCTTCCTAGTCCTATCATCCGTTCTGAGCTTGGGAAGTTGGATCCCAATACCTTACAAGCGAATGGTATGTAAAGTTCTTTTTCCCCGTTGATTTCCATATTGTATATCTAGGCCTATAAGCCGTTCTGAAGTTTGAACTTCTTGTACGTGTTGGCATAATTTCCCCTTTGAGCTAGTGCTTGTGCGATTTCTGAAACAGTAGTCCTAAAGCAAAAGCAAAGTCAGCATTTAGAAATCATAATTATACTTTCTACCTTGTATTATTTGCTTTTTTTTTCTGCTCCTTCAGCGTCTAGCTCGTATGTCAAAGGTCACTATTAGCAAGCTTCTTAATATGGATTTGAGCATTGGTGCAGTATGGCTAGCTGATAGAGTTGCTTGATCCTTCTTATCTTTTGTATTCATGGTGTTGATATTTTTGTACTGCCCTGCCTATAGCATCAGTTGGTTTAGGACAAACCCTTCATTTGTTCTTGGCCTTATGGTGCTAGACCTACGGAGAGAATTGAGTCCATCCAAACCAGGGGAGATATCTGGTATTAATCCTGCTAGCTCCCCGTTTGTATGTCAATTCTACTACATAGTCCTGTAGATGGTTGCCGCTGATCCCTCGGCATTGCGAACACTTCCTCCTGTAACGAGGGCTGCAAATAGGACAGAGGTATCGATGAAAGCCAAAGATGACTAGAACCAGGAGCGAAAGAACGAAGTTAAGATGCGAAATGGGGCGATCAAGTTTGGTAGGACAATGATGTCCAAAATTGGGGGGGGGGGGGCCTTACACCATCTTTTGTCTTTTTTGAAGATTTTCCCGCTTTTCCATTTGATTACGAGCAGCGATATATAGTGAGCAGCTACTGTACTGAAAAGCAAAACTGAAGTGTGACAGCGGTTGGTAGGAAAAGTGTATGATGCGTAAAATTGCTATTATGTTATCTCTACCTAGTTTTCAACATCCTATGGAGAAGTCTGTCTTATTTCAATTCCTATCATCTAGATCCCGTCGTATAGCATTTCCTCCTATTTATGCTTCCAGCTGTCACTCCCACAGAGACAGGCTGCCTTAAATGGATGATGGATCTTTCATTCATGCCCAGCCAGATAAAAGTTATAGTTAGCTTCATCTGATGGTTGGATGAATTGCTTGTCTATTGTTTGTTGGTAGATTGCTGTTTCGGGGAAAATGGATGGATGGGCTGGTCATATTTCGTAGCTTTGGCTATGAGAGTTATCTTGTTCCCCTATGTTGTTTGGCGTTTAAAGTTCTGGGTTCTGTTACTCTGTGGTTTATCTATCAGAGAGCGCCACAAAGGCGTCTTGAAATGGAGAAAGGATGTTTACGTTATGTGTAGCAATTAGAGATATCTATGTTGACTTGTCTTAAGTATTAAGATGACGAGTTTTCAACTCATCATAAGCGTAAGGTCCCGGTAATATACTACTTGTTACCCTCCGGCTTTTATATTTTTGCTGCGTCGAGGAAGGTTATTAAGAAGAATGAATTACTTGAAGTCTTTGATGGATGGGGGTTTCGGTTTAGGGAAAGGTTTCTTCGAGTTTCTGGATATTCGGGAGGGATTATGATGTTTAAATGTAAGTGAATAAAGAATCTGCGAGTGGGAAGTGAGAGGTTTGCTAGTGATAGTGAGGGTTATCGTTGTGAATTTCTTTATTTTATTGATGATGGAAATTGATATGATGTAATGTTTGCGTAGGAAAGTTGGGAGGATGTGGGGTTTGTGTTGGAAGGAAGGGGGTAGAGGGGATTTTGCGGTGATTTTTGGGATTGAGGGTGAGTGGTAGGGGGGTAATAGAGGAAGTTGGGGGAGGGGAGGAGGGAGTAAAGGGAGTAAAGGGAGTAAAGGGAGTAAAGGGAGTAAAGGGAGTAAAGGGAGTAAAGGGAGTAAAGGAGTGAAAGAGTGAAGGAAGGGATTGATGGGATGTGATTTAAGTATAGAGGAGGAGTTGAAGTGGGAATTGGAGTGGGAATTGGAGTAGGAGTTAAGGGGGGTTAAAGGATTCCCGTTCATCATGCGAGCTCTCATTCGAAGACTTAAGACTAGAGATTTGCCATTCCTACAAATTCCAAGCCTATGCTTACCGCAAAGCTTAAGTGGTATTCTAATTGAATGATAAGTCCCCCGATTCGTTTACTTCAAAGTCCACGCCCCTATTTCAACTCCATCGATACTTCCTCATACCGAGCGAATCAAATTTTCATCACTTCAAAATCCGATTACCAAGAGCGCAGCACAATAGGAAATTTTATTAGTACCTTATACGTATACTACGAGTATAGGATATTCTCTGCCAACTTTTCTCCATGTTTGCAACCGGTGGTATTAGGAATGAAAATAATTTACCCAGCATTTCAAACAATCTAATCAACCAAGAATTCCTAAACGATAACTCAATTCTATTTCTAAGAAAGATGAAACCCGCAAAAAGTACATAGGAAATGAAATGAGGATTCGAAGGAGGGAGATATAATAAGTATGAAGTCTAAGATAAAAGGAAGGGAATGTTATGCAGATTATATATTAGAAGACGTGGTTTACATTGAAATTGGGTAGGCAAGAAACAATGAGGAGGAACTGATTGCTCTCGACTTATTAGAAATCTACAAATCTAACAGAACCTATAGAATTGGAAACTTATTGTACAGTATAGGATTTGATACTTTCATGCACCAATATTCAGGTTCGCTTACTGCCACAGTCAAAAAGGGGCGTTTTCGAAGTATATTACCTCTTAGTAGACCGACTACGTAGGCTCGAAGACCAACTTAAACACTTGAACCTATTTCCATATCCAGCAATTATTGCGGAACCTACTTGCAATATCCTACCTATATCAAGCATTCCATGAATGAAAAGACGAAGATATCCCAACTGAAATTCCGAGTAAGAACCTCTACGGAAAAGTATGGACCCTAAGAATCAACATTGCTAAGAAGGTATAACATCTCACCCTTTTTCGTTGGAGACCCTTTTTTGTCCTCGGCCTATCATCACGAAGAAGTTGAAATAGAAGTTGTGGATGAAGTGAAGGTAAACGATTTGGAGGTGGGTGCGCTTATAATTAAGGACTGAGAGTATGCTTGGATAGGAACAATAATAGGATCTATCATTGAGTCAATAGAATCTAGTCGATATAAATGCATCTTCAATCTCAATCTCAGAAAACAGCACTCCTCATCCCCTCTCATTCACCACTCCCCCCCCCTCCCCTCCCCTCCCCCCTCCTTACCCCAGACCCCTTTCATCTTTATATTAACCACAAAGCCCAGACCTACCCTCCACAAAAACCAAACTCTCTTCCCCAGAATCACAAAATGCTTCTCCACCCATTTAAAGCTGCATGAAACTCGATTTAATCTAAGGAAAGTCACGGGCCAGTGGCGCACAGACATTCCGACTCGGGACTTCTCGCGCTCCCAAGCGGCGGACCAAAAACTGCTGGGGGTAATTCTGGCAAATATTCACAACCAATCAAATGCGGCATTTATTCGATGGATTAACCGCCGACCATCTGAAAAAGGCAAGCTAACTGCCGAAACCAGGTTACGGTCGCACAAGCAAGCTGTCAGATACAGCATGCAATCGCACGTGCACCGTTTTTCCACCCCGAAAGAGATATAAGCCGCAGATTCAAGTCATTTTGGATAGGGAGATCCCGAGGAAGTGCGGAGGAGGTTCATGAGAGCGGGTATTTTCCTAAATTTCTTAATTGCGCCTCTGTTGCTGAAAAGGGGAGGGAGGGATAATAATTTGTTGATAGCTGTCACACGGGACGACCCGAGAGACGTCTGGACGATCTTCCAAGCCAGTAAGCCATTTTTTAAGCCTCGAACGATAGGCAGGACCCGAGCTTCCTCCATTCCTTCACCAGCTTCTTGGAGGAATTGAGCATATAAATATCTGGATAACACCCTCTTTGAAACATACCTACCCAGATGCTTCTCACTCAGGCTCGCGGTGGACAGCGGCAGTTGCAAGCGCACGAGTGGATACAAGGAAGAAGCCTTACGTGCCACGACCTCTGAATAATAACAGAAGGCTACTATTGAAACCTCTATTCCAGCATCTTTTACGCCTGCTTTCCTTGGTCCGATTCGGCTCGAATTAGCACCACAACCCTTAACAAGTTTGAAGCGTCTTTTCTCTTTCTACTCCAATTTGCGGGCATGTGCTTTTCCATCTCAGACCAGCATCATCATTACAACCACGCCAAAGAGTTGGCAAGCTCAAAGTTAGCAAGCCCAAACCAAATGCTTACAGAAAGATGATGCCAGGCCACCTGCTTTGGGATGGAATGGACCACTTGGGATCTCACCCGAAGGCCGAGAACCGCTGTGCGGATGATTCTTCGAAGAAACAGTACCAACCATGCTCATGTTGGAAGGCTTCTTCTATCCAATTGTCTACCTCAATGTTGCGGCATCATACCTCCACGTCAGGGATGGCAACAAAGAGGTGAATGCTCGGGGAACAGGATGGGCATCCGCCGATTTGTTGGTTGTATCAAGCCTCACTCACCACACGAATCACAATGTGCCTAGTTTCGCGGCATATGAACTTGCTGTCAAGGATTGCTTGCTTTGGGAGCTGATATTGGCCGATGTCGTCTCTTCTCTTATGATCCCTTGGGATAATCCAAGCATTCATTCTACGCATACAGTACTTGCTGTATCATAGGTGAAGACAACGAGGCGCAAAGTTGACGGGTGAGAAGGAGTCTTTGGCACGAATTAAGGAAGGGCAGGGATTTGGCCGGCGTAAGATCGACCCTGGCAGTCCGGGGAAGTATAAGCGTAGCGTACGGTACGGTACGGTACGCATTGTGAGCCACCAAACATTTGGGCTGGCTAAGGCCCTATCGCGACTCGCAAAAACCCTACAGAGGTACAACGGAACTTTGCTACCTCTATAGTCTCGGGCCTATGGAACTTTGTTCGGATTTCGTGAAAATAGTTTTGGCTACTAAAAATAGTATGGAATGCTTTTTAAGCCTATAATCTCGTTTAGTATTTAAAATTCTATAATTATAATTATTATAATTCTAGGTAATATAATTATATATTTTTATATATATAATACGTATAATATATTATAAATGAGTTTTAATTAAAAAATAACTAATTAATTTTTAATTAATTCTTTATAAAAGTTTTACGAAAAAGAATAAAGAAATAATTATAAAATAATTAAATAATTATAAAAATTCTAATTATATTAATCTAATATATATAGAATTAAACCCTTTATTTATATAAAATGAAAATAATCATTTATCTCTTAATTATCATTTATTTAATATTTTTTATATTATTATTTTTATTATTATATTAATTATTATTTTCTTTATTAATAGAAATAATTCTTAAATTTCTTCTATTAATATTTAATCTCTTAATATTTAATCTCTTAATATTTAATCTCTTAATATTTAATCTCTTAATATTTAATCTTCTTCTTTTTAAAGTATATAACCTAAGGAATTATAAGCTCTAAAAAGTATTTAAATATTAAATTTATAAGCTTTAAATATTTAAATATTAAAAAGTATTTAAATATTAGATTTATAAGCTTTTAATAATTCTTGGGAATTTAATTCTTAAAGAAAATTAAAGAAATATATATTAGTTTTATAATAGGTTCTTATTATATATAAAACGTTTTTAAATACTATTATTAAATAAAGTAAACTTAAAAAGAAAATCGATCCTAAGTTTAAAAAAGAGGTTTAAAAGAATCTAAAAGGAATAGAATAAATTAGATTAACAATTTAATTTCGGATAAAATAAAATTATATAATTATTTAAAGTTCTAAATAATATTTAAAGAAATTATTTTTATATATAACTTTTTACTCCTTTTATTATATTTATAATTCTATTAATCTATTTTAATATTATAAAAGAATAATCTAATTATATAAAAACCCTTTTATTCCCGAATATTAAAATATTTTAAAGGAATTTTTTAATATTTTTATAATAAATAATAATTAAACTTATTTTCTTATTATTATTATAAACTTTAATCCGAATTTTCTAAATAAATTAGATCTAATTAAAGGGAATAATATAACGATTCCGATAATAATATTTCTAAGAATTATAAAGCTTTAAATAATTATTTATCTTTAAGTCAATAAGAAATATTTTATCGAAGAAATTAATTTATATATATCGATTTTAAGCGTTTTAAGTATTAAAATAAAGAAAATTAAAATTATTATTATTAATATATTAAGGAGAATTATAGATAAGTGTCACAGGCTAGGAGGGTGAGTAGCTTTACCACTAGACCAACAGTGAACTGCCCAAAAAGGGACTATTATTGGATGGAAGTCCAATATGCTACACTACTTAAGGGTCACAGATCTGGACCTGTAACAATAAGATATAAAGTAATCGGAAAGTTAAAGATATTATAACGAAGATTTATTCTAAAATATTAAAGCTATTTATAAATTAATATATTAATAATTTATTAAAAGATAAATTATATTATATTTTTGATTTTTTTAAAAAGAAATAGAATATAAAGGTTTTTTTAATTCTATTAAATAAATTTCATATTAAATAATTATAAATCTTTTATAATTATTTTAAGAGTTTATAAAGATATAGAATAGAGGAATTTAAAAGATATAAAATAATTATAAGATATAATAATAAGATTATTAGTTTTTATATAATAGAATATATATTTTAATTATAAATCGTTTTTAGAACTCTATATTTTTTAATTGATTTTTTATATTTTATTTTAAATTTTTATAAAATTTAAATGATCTTTATATTTCGAATAATTTCATCTTTTAAAATAGTATATATTTTATAATCCTTTTATATATTTTTCGTAATTTTTTTTAAAAGCATTTATTTATATTATATTTATAATATATATTTAAAGTATTTAAAATAATTTTAGATTTAAATTAAATTTAATTCTAATAGAGTTAATAAGTAGTATAATTTAGTTTTTAAAATAAAGATTTATATAATTTTTATTAAGAAATTAATAGAAATTATAAAGTATTATTATTATAAAAATTAATTTAATTTATATTTAGAGATTATATTTATATGATTAGATTAAGATATTCTATTTTTTTTTTAATATTTTAAATATTTTTATTATTATATTCTTTAATATAATATATTAAAGATTATATAATTCGTATAATATTTCTAATTTTAAATTAATTTATTTTTATTTCTTTAAATAATATTATACACTTTAATATAATATTAAAACTAAAAATATATTCGAATATTTTATATTTCTTAAATAATATCGATTTTTAAGAATTTAAAAGCTTTATTAGAATAAAATATTATTAAATATTCTTTAATTATATATTAATCTTTTTTATTTTATTAAAATACAAATAAAATTTATTTTTATATTTATATAAATGAATATATTTTATGAGAGAAAGTATTTCTTATTTCGGTATTAAGATTAATTTAAGATTAATTTTTATTCGGAATATATATTATAATTGTTACAGGTCCAGATCTGTGACCGTTAAGTAGTCGAGTAGCATATTGGACTTCCATCCAATAATAGTCCCTTTTTGGGCAGTTCACTGTTGGTCTAGT
>QYAP01000022.1:0-117378 GCA_003988905.1 Hymenotorrendiella dingleyae
CGACCGCTGGAAGGCTCTTAAGGAGCCGCCTAAGGTCTGTGCGCTGCGCTAGTAACACAGGTGAATGCAACCAAGCACGTGACCACACGTTCAACAGAAATTAATAATAAAAAAAGATATTTTAAAATATTTTTATTAATAAATATATACTCTTAAATTTAAATTTTTATAATATAAAATTTTTAATATTTTAATTATAATATTAATAATAATATAAATAAATCTATTTATAATAAATATTTTAATAAAAGTAATTTAAGCGTTTATATCGAAATACGATATTTAGCTTTATTTAAGCTTAGTTTAATTTCGGTTTAAAGCTTTTTAAAGCTTATAATTTTTATTATAATTTATTATTATATACTTTTAATAAAAAATTCTAAATATTAATTTAATTATTATTTTAATTATAAATTATTCTATAATCTAAAAATCAGAGCGATATCTATTATATTAATTATAATGCGGCTATAATAAAAAATAATTGATTTTAATTAGGGTAGCCTAAGCATATACCGCTTAACCTCTTCTGGGTGTTCTGTGGCAGAAACTTCAATTAGCGAGTTTTATCCAAATCCATGCCATACTTCTCCCCCTCTAACATTCAAAACTACACTCTATTCCTACACCTTCTACTGCCTCCACAACAACCACTGCGCCACCAAAGTTTGAGAGAATGGACTTCCAATTATGAGCTACAATATAGTAACATTTGCGAGCCTCTTAAGTTACGAGCACCCCCTGGGGGCAAGGTTTTTCTGGCGTAGGGCCAAGAAAGAGGGGGTAAAACTTGCTCTTCCTATGCCTTCCTGAGGAACGAAGGAGGGCATAGGAAAGCAAGTTTCCCCCCTTTCTGGCCCGCCAGAAACACCTTGTTAAGTTCAGCAGATTCGCTGCCCTTTAAATTCGTTATGCCGGAGCGATAAAGATGGGAGAACGCAACGTACCCTTTACTCTTAGCGAGCTCGATTGATCCCTTTGGCCCGCAATATTCGTGATTTAGGACTTACATAACAAATAAATCAGCGACAATCTTATCCCAAGGCCATTCTCCCCAATATAGATCGGTGAAGATATTGTGGGGATTTAAGATTGGAGTGAGTTGGGGGTTTCGGTAGTGGATTTCTTCTCGGTAGTAACCCCCCATCCACCTCCTCACTCCGTCCTCCAATCTTCGTCCAAATGAGTATTCAAACCACCCTCATCCCTAAATTCGCTTATATATCATAACAACAACTCCAAACACAATCAATGAAGTGCTTCACATTCTCTTAAAGACGTTATCGAGGGGTTATATATATACATTTCTACAGTGAATCATTTCCTCTTTCCTCTTTCCTATCCCATATAAATCCCGACTAAGCCAGGATAGCTACTACGAAATGTAATGCAAAGAAAGAAAAATCAAAATTCAACTTTACATCAGAGACCGAGTGGTGTGAAGAATCCACTTGCTAAGCACCTTGGAAAGAAGGGACGTGATGATAGGGAAAAGGACTGCCGATTTTATTTTTGGAAAGGCGGGGTATAGAGAGAGGGGAATAAAGAGTAGGGAGTAGCGAGAAAGCTAAACGGTTGCTGAGAAGTGACGTGCTACCGAAAGCGCTAGCACTTGATAAATGCAGGATATGATGAGCACACACGCGCTTACCTAAGTGGACAGCCCTTATCTATATCCTATATTGCCGCCTCCCTCTTATACGAAGGTGTTGATATGTTGGTGGGCTGAAAGAGGGGTTTGCAGATAGGGATTTCTTGTAAAAGAGTATGCGTGGTAGAGTTTTGCTGTGGGTACCAGCTTCTAATTTCTCCGTTTAAATCCCATGATTTTGATAACACTTTGACTTTCGGTACAAAAGACAGCCCCTCTTCTCTTTGAAATGTATAGAATTTATTACAGTACTAACTTATGCGTAAGTTATCTCTAGTTGTTTTATTTGGGTGTTTTGTGCTCGGGGGGAATTAGGGGAAGATGGAATGTGGACTTGGTTAAAGGGTTGTTGCGAATATGAGTAAATACTTATTCGTCTTAGCGATAGGGATAGGGGTAACAAGAAGGGGGTGGTGAGAGGGTTATAAACGATGTTTACCGGGGAATTTCTCTCCTTTGTTACGACCCCACGAGAAAATATAAGCGTTAGATGATATTTTCCTGCAAAGAAAGAGTTTCTATATGTCTGGCAATTTGAGTTTCGGAAGAGGGTAGATTGGAGCCTAAGTATTTGGGGTGGTAAGTTCGTGACCAAGGAATATTTGTGGTAGGGTTTCAAGACATAATACCACAATGCACCCACATCCTCAACAATACCAAAGCCCCAATCATCTCCGCAACATCTTCCCCTCTCTCCCCTCTCTACAGTAACTCCATTTCCCACACATAAAATCATCTATCTCATATAACTTTCCCTCTCTCGTTACCAATACGACCCCACCCTATTTCACCTCGCTAAATTTTGGACCACCGCAATATCTTCCTCTTGGTAAGGAATTCGTTGCTGATGGATCACCGAACCACAAATTTTTAAACATCTATCATTTATGAGATTTCTAGATTTCTACTTTCAACACACCGTCACAGACTGGGGAAGAAGGTTTCGGTGGCGGTTTAAGTTTCGGTGATAACACATAGGCTCTCAAATCAAACATCACAATCAGACCCAACACCCCAATTCTCTTCAACCCCATTAATTCTCCCAGAAATCAAGGCTGGAAATTAAGGATAGTCTTACTGTATTGAGTGATGAACTAAAGAACGCCACAGTATACAGAACATCTATGAACTTATGAAGAGCTTCTTGAAAGCGCTATTATCTCCTTAATAGCATTTCCCACTTCCTCGTTCTCATATAGAACAACATTTCTCTCCAATTACATTCATACACGTCCCCCCTTTCCCACTTAATCGCAACCACCTAATATAAGAAGCGGAAGAAGAAAAAAAAATAACTTACCTAAATAACCTTTTACCCAGCTTTTATAATACGGAAGCTTATCAGGCGGGTTTTCACAAACAATCATGGTGACATATACCGATCATCCAGATTATCACTAATAAATTTTAGCCCTTCCCCTTGGTTTTGAGGAAGGTAGACTTTGCATACAAAACATTCAAGTCCCGATGCACTTTGGGAGCCAACGCATTAAACGCAACTACCAGACAATTAGGGAAAGAAATGATTCCCAGGTGTAACGGCGGAAGATGTCTGTTTATGGAAAGTTATGCTAAGAACTAAGATATTGGAAAGCACTTTTCGGCGACACTTCATCATACAGTAGCACTCTAGATCTCGGTGACAAAACCCATCCCCAATCACCACCCGCTTCCTATCTCCCCACACCACAAAACTCCCCCTCTTACGGACTTTGATTGGGAAGGAGACTGGCTGGTAGAGAAAGAAGTTGGTGGTACTTTGCGAAAAGCGAAAGAAAGAGAGATTTATCTACAACGTGTAGATGTGGCGGCGTGAAGAAACAAGAAAAGTCGCCAACTGATTCAAAGCAGCTAAAAAAAACCCCCCCTCTTCAACTAAACACCTCTCTCGTTTCCTTTCCTCACATCAGCAGACAAAATCCCCACGAGGAAAACACAACCCTGAAAGACAGCAAATGCTGGATGGTGGCCGATGATTCGATTCCAGAGCGTGGATTGGGTATTTATGGGGTTTGTGGAGGGAGGTGGTAATTAAGGTACCAATCTCGAGCCTTTCCTATTTCCATTTTGAGGGTTGTAAGTCTAGCTATTGAATCTTGCACCGATGCACGTCCCCCCTCATCTCGCTTAACCACCTTATAAAAAGGGAAGGAGATGTAGAACTCCGAGACAGAAGGCAACGACTTTCACTCGTAAAGCGCTTTAAGTCGAGCGTTCTGGGACTACCGCAGCCTACCATTGAAATAATGTAGTGAATGAATATATTTCCAAGATACTTTTTCGGTTATCTTTACAAGGTTGTAGGTCAAAGGTGGCAGCTCGAGCTCTCATGCGCAAGATCAGGCAGGAGTACTGTTTCGGTAGCGACTTACTTCTCGGTAACAAATCTTCTTCCCTTTCCCCTTCCCCTTCCTAGGTCCAGGGGGCGCCGAAGACATACCGTAATTCCCCCCTTGCAGACTGGCTCTCCTGGCTGCTGGCGAGATGGAGATATTGTCAGTAATTTAATTTGTCGCTGGCGGCGCCAGATGAAAGGATCTTTGGCCGTTGAAGGTTGAAGTAATTGATTGTTGGGAGACTAGGTGGTATTCGGGGCTTTTATAATTGAGGGAGATGAAGAAAAAGTGTAAAACTGAGAAGTGTTTGCGAATAGCTTCTGCGAAATGACACTTCTTTCTCTCTTATTGCCTTTTCAAATCCCCGCCATTTAACCTGCAAGATTTACTAGGATCCGGCAAGTTCTTGCTTCCCAAAATAATAGATTGCCGTTATAAATAGAACAAGAAGGCCAGGGCAGGAGGGGACTTAAGTACTCGCGCCGCGCTGTAAAACCCGGTAGCTACGAATAGTAAGAAATTTTATTCACTTTAACCACGTCATGGGTGGAAAGTCGAGGAGTCATGGAGCTGCGCCGATTTATTATGCCTAGCTTGCATTAACAGCCATCATCATCCCCAATGATAACTTACTTCAACACATCCTGAGAAGGGAGCCATTTTTAACTCTAAAAACCACCGTGGCGCCGATTTACCGAACGGTCTATCAAAAATCTGATTCAGTTCGCGTATGGAAGACGAGAAGCTTCAGGAAAATGATTAAGTGAATCGGAAGTGAGATATGGTATTCGGTAGTACTTCATGATTCAGCAACAACTCTCACCATCAAGAACCTCTTTCGTCTCAGTTACCAGACTGGGTGACGCCCTCCACTCTTTCCAGATCCTTCCACTTTTCTATAACATACTGACTGATTTGGAGTCGCTCACTTCACGGCAGGAGCACACAACCCCAGTATTTTTTGGTGGTCGTTATTTTTCTGTGTTGGCTGGTGTATCAATTTCAGAGGATGGGTTAGATATTTAAAGGATATATATATACATAATAATGACATTCCACCCCCTATATAGATCCTGCACTTCTCGTCTCCTATCTTATTCAACCTAGCCATAACTGATTCCCCATCCCCAAAGCCACGCTATCCAGGGAGAGAGCGTCTGTGATATAAAGAATTTCTCCGCGTGCGTAATCGTGTATCAACGCGTCGTGTACCCCATGGAGGAATGGTATATGTTATGGAAAGACATGACGGTGTCAGTATCGAAGTTGTTGGGTGGGAAAGATATATACGTCGATGGGGAAATTTGAAGTTCTTACTCGCGATTAGCGAATCCGAACGATGGTACCATCATAGGGCACTTCCTCGTGGCATCCCAGGCTGGGTTAGGGCTCCAATCTACGATACCCGAGGGAATGAAGAATTAAACTTTTGATCAATGCGGTGGCGGCGTGAATTAACTTCCGTAAGGCTTCGCGACGTTGATCATATAGGTTTTTATGGACCCCCTAGAAAGTGTCCCCTAACACATGGATAAGATAGTTAAAGGTTTTCGGCAGCACTTCTCCATTCGGTAGCACTCCCCCTCTCGACAAAAAAAGCCGGGAAATTCACTTGACACACTTGACACTTCCTCCTCAACTCCTCCTCCTCAGAACTGCCAGGTGGCAAATCAAAGTCTTTCATTATCACTTCCTCGGGTGTTGGGGGTGGTAAAATAGGAGCCTTCACCAACATCCCAAATTCATTTTCAAGGTACTCTTTCCCTCCCGCGAACTCTCCTCCTATTATTCCTTACCAAAATTTACGTTCCCACCCGCTGGCATGCGGATAAAATATAGCTCCCATGCCTTGCATCATCATCTTTCTCACATGGTGGGAAAATCAATTAGCGGAAAGAATGGATAGTATCCCAGGTCCAGCGTGCCCTTAAATGGCGAATAGCGAGCAACACAAAGAGAACAATTACCTTGGATCTGTAACCAAGAATGATTTCGGATAATTCACCGACTATGTTGAAGTCATGCGATCTTGAACTGTGGCGCATGAGCAACATATAAAATCATACGAATGACAAATGATTGAGAGACTGTAGCAATGGCTCGAAAGAATGTCGGAGTGTTTTTTATGCCGCGTTTGACACAAACTCGATTGTCCAACGAATAAAAGGAACGTGAATTCCACAAGCACCCCCCCCCCCCCCCCACCTATCCATCCATCCCCCACCACCTTCTACATCTTAACAACCCTTCCCCAACTCCCCCTTTTCGGTAGCACTTCAACCCTCGATAACAACCAACCCCCTTACCCCCCATTCACCCCTCAAAAATTCCAACATAACACTCCCACCCACTACAACACATGTGTTGGGTGTTGTATAACACCCGATCCCTAAAGTCTTAGCCATGGGTACTCAGTGCAAACCATCAATTGTATCAGCTGGTCCAGCTCGGCGGTGATACAGTATTTCAGAATCCCCTGATAACAACCCCAACTAAATCTCCTACTATTATAACAATAATATAGTAGCTGCACTTCGTCACCTATCCATGAAATTCGGCCCACTACCTTTTCCTTTCCTGTCCACTCCTAACTACCTTTCTCAACATTTCTCCCCCAAACCTCACTCATCCCACCTATATAAACCACCCCCTTCTCTTTCTCTCCATCCCAGTCCCAGACCCAGACAGACAAAGAAAAGAAATCCTCCGCATCGCCTGATATGGCGAAGAAGGCAATATGAAGAACGGTCATGAAAATGATCCAAACAAAACACCGACCACAAAAACCATCGACGAGAACGGCGAAGCGTCTTCAACTGAGCACGACGTCCGAAACCTAGATTACATGATGAAGCAAATGGGCGACTATATCACCAAACGCATGAACATAGTAAATCGCCAACTGTTCTAATAACCCCAAGGACCAGAAAACCATATGAACCAACCTGAGTACTGTAAGCCGGTGAGATATCAGAAAGATAAAGGCCCATCGAGGGTTGTCATTTCGGTAGCACTCCAATTCTCGACAACAACCCCCGATTCAACGAATACTGTACATGTACATCCGCTCGCACTCCTACCAGCAACAAAATTTCCTCGCCCCTAGCCAAATAGAAACTTCCTAGTTTCCAATCCTACTCATCGAAACACAGGGTATAACGCTACGCAAGAAATCCATGCAGGGCCAACTGACTTGACTGGAGGTCTGGATCCGGCATGGTGCGATATTGGAGTGAGCTGGGACGAAGAGGAGAAAGCAAAGCAACGCGAACAACAGCAAAACCAGCGACGTCGGCGTCTCAAGTTGGGAATCCTGACTCCCAATGTGACAACACACATTCGCTTCAAAACATCCTCAACCAATATCAACAAGAACCCACCAACCAAACTGTAACATTATTATCTTCATTGACTCTACTAATCCTACAATCCCCCACCCACCCTACACTTCCACAAGCTAAAATACTTTGTCTTCATAATATAAAAGTACTGTACACCACACCACACCACGCAGACCCAAGCCCCTAAACATATATCCGCACAAAGAGGAGAACTATCCTCCTTCCTTCCGAAACCATCACCTTCCACAATGGAATCAATGCAACTCCAGTTTTCCCACATGAATCCAGCGCCACGCAAAGCAGAAACCACCATCCATCCACTCATCCCATCATCATACCCATAATTTCATAACCAAAAAATCATGGAATAATTCAAAGGATCTCATGAATAGCCAACATGTTAAGAATCACCCAAACTCCCTTAACGAAAAAAGCTGCGAAGACCTTCTGGTAGACCCAAACGACTACTTTTCGTAAAAGGCTTGGTCTTCTTTGAATGCTTACTCGCAGACCGTGACAAAGGGTGGATGTGCATATTTTCCTTCTCTTCCATCAGAATATCCGGTACGCTAGTAAGAGTCGCAGTCCTAGTCAAGTTGTGATGACCAAAACTATTGGCACTTGATGTTCTCAATGGCGGAGTGATGATTCTCTGTCCGTCATGACCCCAACTCTTCTTGCCCGTTAATGTCGCCATTCTTCGAAGCGTACTTGCCGGACTGCCATTCGATACACTGCGAAGCCCTGGAAGAGTATCGAATGAACCAGTCCGGAGATTCTCTTTCTCGTCCTGGATTATCGAAAGTCGTGATATCGTCAGCTCATCGGCTTCTGGTCCTCCACCAGTCGCTTCGCTTCCATTTGGGTCAGTTCGATGGTCTGAACTCGCGCGTGTATTCTCATTGTCATTCGAGGTGTCGTCGTCAGCCGTTTTCTGTAAGCTAGCTATGCTACCAGATCGTTTAGTAAAGTTGCTTGCGATGCTCGCCACACTGAGCTTCCTCATCATCGAGCTTGCCGATGCGCGAACTAGGTGTTCACTCCGAGCACGACCACTCATACCAGGGTAAGGTAAAATATCTCTAGTCCAGACATCGGCGAGCAAGGTCTCAAGTCGGATTCGTTCGGCTCGAGCAGAAGCAATAATCGGGATACGATTAGTGGTGAGCAGGGATTGCGACCTATTGATATTCCCGGACGATGCGGATTCCTTGAATGCATTCGTATTCTTGATTATGACTTGACAAAGTCCTGACATTGGAGTAACTGTAGTTGCTCTATGAATTGATATCCTTCTAGCAACGGTGCCTGAGCAGATGTTAGCAGTTGTACATGCCAGATTTTTAACAGAAAAGACCAATTGACGATCCGAAATTTGAAATTCTGCTCACCTGGCTTTCCAAAAACTGTTCCCATGGATTTGATTGGGAGGGTTAATGATGTGAGTATAGCTTGCTCTCCTGCATCCAGTGGGTCTTCGCAAGAGTGATCGGTCAAACGACTTCGCCATTCCAATTCTTCTTTTGGAGAACACGCACTCATCGTTATTTCATAGAGCTGATGATCGCATTCGAAAACAAGCTTCCAGGAAAATGGTACAGTGTGGCATTGCAGTCCTACAACATTTATTAGTATTGATTCTCTGATTCCAACGAAATTAAGCGCACCTCTTCCATTGTCAACTTCTTCAATCCTCAGCTCGTTTAGCGCAACACAGGCCTGAACTGTATAAACCTGGTCCAGTCTTGCGGCCGAAGCAAGTAACAAGAAATCACGGTAGAGTAAGCAAATCAGGTACTCCCCAGCAGCTCCATCTCTACTTTGCCATGCGACATGAAGAACGCCACAGAGGTGGATTCGGCCGAGTGAACGAATCGCGCTTTTCGAACGACTTTCGGACTATATTTTGATCAGCAAGTCAATACGTAGTTTTCAATGCCTATGATCACATACTCGGTCTGGAAATGTGAGACGGTCTTGAAGTAACCATGACTTTTCCATGATAACTTTCATGCGTGGATCATCCGTAGCTCTGTTGATCTCGGTAGTTGCTTCACGAAGTCGTATCAGGACGCCTTCGATGATGATATGTGAGTCGGGACAATCGCAGACAGGTGTTTGCTTTAAAAGCTCCGCAAACAGCAATGGATATTTGCAAACTCGCTGAATAGGCTTGACCAACAAGTCGCCGATTGTGAGAGATTTCTTGGAGCCATTCTGTTGAGTATTGATCGAGGCTAGGGAAGATGCGAGCGCTTCTAGCCCCTTCTGATAGACTTCCCATTGAGGAATGGTTCTATATGTCGAAGCAACATCCTTGATCATCATCTCATATTTAGCACCGTACTCTTCATATACAAAGAAGCGGCTCATCTAATATGACATCGATTAGCATGCGCCATCGCCATAGTTCTTCAATTCCATACCTTTTTTGCAAACACAGTGGCGACCTCAGCTGCAATACTTGGCTCTGCAGTCATGCCTGGCACCTTTTGAAGCCATGTTGGACCACTGGCATTTTCCGGGACGGCATCAAGACTTCTCCATCTGTTGTGGCCACCACTGAGTGGTGGCGAAAGTGTGGATTCGGTACAATCAACCTGAGTATATTCGGAATGTGGGACCACTCGATGAAGATCGCCAAGAAGCTCTTCATGAAGCTCGACAATTTCGTTGAGATTTCGATTGATGGATGCACGGAGACTTAAAGAAAGGCTTGGAATAGATGCCAAAAGTGTGACATAGACCTGCAAGAGTCAGAAAGTGTGAAAGAGTGAGATAAATTCAGACCAAGGCTACTTACATTCATCAAAAACTTGACGTCTGCAAGGTAGCTTTCTTCTGTACTGATAATCTCCTCAAGAACTCGACGACGTTGTAACAACCGGTTTGTCACAGCTTGATCAATTACCGCTCCTCTAGCATTATAACTATCCTCTGACAATCGACCAGCAAGAGAAGTGTTATTACTGCGGTCCGTTTTTTGATAACGAGAAGAAGCAGCAGTTCTCCTTGAGCGTGGAGCAATACTGACACTTGCGAGGCTAATACTGGCACTTTTTATCGCCGTGACAAATCCGAAAGAGGAACCGGAAGAGGACTTCTTGTGTTCCGATTTTCTGTGTGTGGCGGGGGAGTCGAGATAGTCTTTCTTTGCCAGTGCATCGTTATCACAGCTCACAGTTTTCCTCCTCTGACCGGCGCGCCTCTGAATTGATTTGACCCATTTGTTGAATGGCACGAGACCATCAGAGTCCAGAGGTAAGGAACGGTTTGCATAGCAATCTGTTTCGTCCAGAGAGAATCGATGAAGCGGGCGTATTGGGGTGTCCCCAAGTTGGGCATCGTCTTCACTGAATGACAATCCTAAAGCAGCAATATTATCCAAAGTGTTCCAGATCTCGCCGCAATCACTGCCGACGGGGCCTTCCACGTTCGCATCCAAGTCGACATCGAGAAAGTCGGATTCGTCTGATGGATTCTTAGCAGCCGAGGGAGGAGGAATTGTCGTTCCCCAGCTGGTTTTTCTTGAGATGTGGGAAGAACTTCGCCGAAGGCGTGTTGGGGTAGAGAGTCCTGGGGTCGTGTCTTGAGGAGGCATGGCGGGAAGATCCATTATGTGAGAACAAGCAACCAAGAAATTTAAATGTTAATACAAATTTCTTCCAAAGAGACCAAGAAAGACTTGCTGAGAGTAACAGCAAAGTCTGGTTAGAGCATCAAAACATGCTTTGCAAGATGAGAATGGGGATGAGAAGGAGAGGGAGGAATGAAGAAACGAGCAGAGAGGAAAGTATTCGCATGTTTTTAGTTTGGTGCAACCCTCAAAAGAGGAAGTTGCGATAGACGAGGGGAGGAAGGGAAGAGAGCGGCTACGGAAGTAAGAGAATACAGTATTTCCAATACTTATGGAAGGCTCGACTCGACGACTTTGAACAACAGACCCGGAATCGGAGCTACTGGCGCGGCAATCTACCTGAAAAGAGTCAAGCCTGCGCAGATGTACTCGAGAAGTTGTCGCCAGCGCCGCATAGACTACAGGTATGTAGCTAGGATTTAGTACTCGAGTACCATCTAGATTTTGCTTTTTAGGGAGTCGTTGGAGTACTCTTGGACGAGAAATTGTCATGCTCTCCAAAGCGGGAATCTCCCCTGGAAACCTGGAACCGTTGGCCTAGCACGTGCCTAGATAGCTGGATTGAGGCCGTGCACAGAGGAGTGCTTATTAAGCGGGAATTTACCCCGCCAAATCGCGACGCGGCATTGACAGCCTGATGCTCTGCTGCGAGGCTGATAGTACTTTGACACTAGACGACTAAACATCTACTTTCAACACCATTTGACCAAGAAATGGGAAGACCACTCGGTATGGAAAACTTACACGCCCCAACGGTTCCATCAGGACCTACATCCGGTCCGTCCGGTGGAGATGGCCTTCGAACAAACGGCATGACCTTTGCACAGCTACAGGCTAAGAAAAACAACATCGAGGCCGAAATGAGTGCTTTGTGTGGCGTTTTGCGTTCCGTATGTAGCTGTCAGAACTACAAAGTGACAGGTCTGACGGAAGATAGCATGGAGTTGATATGAATACGAGACTTATTACTCCTGATGGCTTTCCGAGAGCAGATTTGGATGTCGCGCAAAGTACATTCTCCAGGATTGCGTCTCCCTAGTCTCAGGATATCTGCTAACGTCCGTCTAGTCCGAACCACAAGATCTCGACTTATATACCTTCGAAATGATCACAAAGCTCTCATGGATGTCATCGAGAAACATCTACATGCTCATTTTGCAAAATTGGCGGAACAAAAGGCTTGGGATGAAGTTAGTACCAATGGTACAAGCGATATCGACCTATCGTTCGGCACCTCTCGTCCACTACAACCTTCTGGGCCACCCTTTGCAAAGGTCAACAGTGTGGTAGAAAATAGCCCTGCCGCATCTGCTGGTCTAAAGGCTGGAGATGAGATCAGGAATTTTGCATATGTCCATCATGAGAATCATGATGGACTGAAGAGAGTTGGAGAATGCGTTGCGGGTAGCGAAGGGGTAAGTACTTCCAGCTGCTCAATCTGGAACCAGGCTTACCAAACGAAGCATGAAATTCTTGTCCAGGTATCCAGGCCCGCTGGTGCCTCGCCGCGACAGGAAATCACCCTTTCTTTAACACCCAGGCGTGACTGGGGAGGGCGGGGTCTTCTTGGATGCCATATTTCGCCGCTATGAAGTATTCGAGTAACCAGATTTTGCCCAACATAAATTGGCTTTTCTTTGAGGGGCGTTGGCATTCAATATCAGGCGTGGAGGAGCGGGGGGCGAAACTAAGTTCAATACCAGTACCGCGAAGGTTATTATAAAATCCGAGGCGAAAACATTGGCGTGAAGGCGTGGAGAAGGAAGCTCAACTAGACATTACTCAGCGACCGCCGGTACCCCGCGTAAGTACCTAGGTACTTAGATAGATGCAACTTTGTACAACATCACGAATAAAAGTTTCCCATAATTTTTTTTCTTTCTTGAGTACATGAATCGCTTTGCAGGTGACTTAAGAATTCGTGTAACATCCGTAAAATAATTGGGAGCCATGATGTGCACCTTGTAGGCATTTAAAACATGGAAGATTCGCGCACGTTCAATGTGAATGCCTCAGGCAATCAGGCCCCAAGATGCTCGCTAAAATTTGAACACCGCCTTCAGGCTCTCAGTTATCAAAACATCCTCTTCGAATCATACTCCACCACGTCCATCGCGCGATACATAAAAGGTACAGTCACAGTCCCTTCCCCACCTCTCTACATCATCGGAAACTGCCCGCGACTTGCATCTACTGCTTCGACTTTCGCTGACCACTTTATCGCAGCCTTGTTAAATCAAGCCTCCTCTGTTTACCTTCATTTTCGACCCCAACCAAATAATTCAACCACAAACAATCATGGCCGAGGCAGCAACTGTCCCAACCTTCAAGCTCGTTCTTGTCGGTGATGGAGGAACCGGAAAGGTATGCGACCACGATCCGCTGGAGATGCCGTCGCTGTGACAGCTGGGATTTACAGCGCCATTTCGCTGCCGGTGGTGGCGCGCAATGGATATCGCAAAAGAATCATTCTAACATCGTGGTAGACCACCTTCGTCAAGCGTCATTTGACTGGAGAATTTGAGAAGAAGTATATTGCCACTCTCGGTGTAGAGGTCCACCCTCTCGGGTTCAGCACAGTATGTTGTTATCTTCTTTCCGTATCTTTGCCAGCTGCTAACTGCATCACAGAACTTGGGTAACATCCAATTCGATGTCTGGGATACCGCAGGACAAGAGAAATTCGGTGGACTACGTGATGGATACTACATCAACGGCCAGTGTGGTATCATCATGTTTGACGTTACATCCCGAATCACATACAAGAATGTCCCCAACTGGCACCGTAAGTTTTATTGCCTATCTCCCCAGCCTTTTTATCAAGCTTAACATGTTTGATCCAGGTGACTTGGTCCGTGTCTGCGAAAACATCCCAATCGTCCTCACCGGAAACAAGGTTGATGTAAAGGAGCGAAAGGTCAAGGCCAAGGCTATTACTTTCCACAGAAAGAAGAATCTTCAGTACTACGATATCTCCGCAAAGTCCAACTACAACTTTGAGAAGCCTTTCCTCTGGTTGGCTCGCAAGCTTGTTGGAAACCCAACTTTGGTATGTTTTGACATGCCCCGCATTGACTCTTTTTTTACCCCGCTAACAAAACAACAGGAATTCGTTGCCGCACCAGCCTTAGCTCCCCCAACTGCCACTGTCGACCACGCCCAGCTCGAACAATCCAGAAAGGAGATGGAGGAAGCTGCCAACATGCCTCTTCCAGATGAGGATGACGCCGATCTGTAAATGGCGAAACTAATCATACTTCAAGGCGTTCGCCAGCAACCTCCTCTTCTCAGCATCTTAGAAATGTGGTTTTTCGGCGATTTTGCATTTTCGTCCGTCGGTCTGACAGTTAGAGGCAGCTCTGACTTGGGCTTTCTCTTTATTTCATGGCATGAGTAAACCTTTGATGCGCAGCGAGCGTATGCGAAGTGGGAAGTGGGAGGATCGGGGCGGGGGACTTTTTACGAGCGACGATGAACAAATGACAAATTGAGAAGTGACAGCGACTTCGGTATTTCGCTGCTTTACTTTCGGTAAGCGGCTTTGTAGCTAGACATAAAAGCCATAGTTCCTGACCAAAAAAAGGACATCCCGAAGTATTGTGACCTTGTATGAGTGACGCAATTATTTTTTCCTATTTTTTCCCGGAACGAACTCCGATCAACCGCATATCAACCACTGGCCTTTGTGTGAGCCGAGCACACAGATAGGGTCCTCTGCAGAATGATCGAAGCTTCACGCTCCCCTGTTCTTCCTTACGAATGCAGTTGTGTAAACCCCAAATCTGTTTGATAGAGTTGAGTGTGTACTCGATTTGTGATCGCATTATTCTACTTTGAATTTTGTGACCGTTTCTCCTTTTAAGCTTGGTTTCAATGGCATGGATGGCTGGTTGGTATGAACAGTCACCCCTTAACTTTTCTTCTTCCGCGGCTCGTTCTTGAAAAATAGTGACATTATTGTACCTTGGTGAGACTGTCACTCTTTTATCTCTTGTTGTAGATCAAGATATGCTTGGAAATATTCTATGTAGATAATGTGGGACTGTTTTTGTTGGAATATTAGAAGTTGGTTGTTTGTAATTGGTTCAAGTAGCTTGTCCTCTTGCTTTGCCTTGATGCTGTAGGTGTTATGTGGTGCAGAGCTGCTCAAATCATAA
Source organism: Hymenotorrendiella dingleyae (assembly GCA_003988905.1). Taxonomy (NCBI): domain Eukaryota; kingdom Fungi; phylum Ascomycota; class Leotiomycetes; order Helotiales; family Helotiaceae; genus Hymenotorrendiella; species Hymenotorrendiella dingleyae. The sequence goes on from QYAP01000022.1 coordinate 15,123, forward strand.
ATAAACACTCTGTTTTGAGAGGATGAGTTGGGAGTTTGATCAATAAACAAGGACCTTCAGGCTTCTGTAGCTTAGTTCACGAACGATTACACAAAAAGATAAAACAAAATTATTATTCAACAGGACCTTGATGGCATAGTGAAGTCAAGGTTTTTAGGTCTTTCAAAAAATGCATGTAGAGATCAATAAATGAGATCATTTTCACATAGCAACAAGGGGAATGTTTACTTGTTGACTTAGCTATGAAAATTTGTGCGCATAACAAACAAGTTTCAAGTTGCACAATTAATCTTAGGCTGGAAATAATGTAGAATAAAATTAAACAAAATCCAGTAAGATCATTCAAATTTCCTAGATGTTTGAGATCATATATGTTATGTTGAGGTTATGCAAAAAACGCGTCTTGGATAAATAGTGCTGGCGACATTCGCTAATCGGACGCGGTAGGTGGATGCATCCGAGGACGCGACTCAAACATGGCCACGAGCCCACGGCACTTCAACCTGCATACACACCCAACACTCTACTGAGTGCACCATTCTTTCCAATCTTTTTAAGTTATCTAGCTCATACCATTACAACATTCTTTGCACTGGCATAATATGAGCATCAAGCACAATGAGTGACGCGACTTTGCCTCCACCCCGCTCCTCGCCGGGTCCAGCAACTGAGGAGGGAAAAGAACGTTCGGGTTCAAGTCATGGCGAGGAGGACTTCCATACATCGGCAGAACATAATTCGTCTTCGGTTATGGGAGATGGAGCTTCAGGTGATTCGGAGACCAGGTCGCATAGCAAGCAGAGGCGCAAGAGAACAAGGTTGGTTCCCCACTTCGTCACGATTTCGAATTATATTCAGTCCCCTCCAGGCCAAGAAGCTGTATTGGGATTGATGCTCTGCTACTTGCATCTTTTTGCCATGCCCCAACTAACTCTAAAACTGTAGTCCTGAAGACCAAGCCATCCTCGAGGCCGAATACAAAAAGAACCCGAAACCGAATAAGGCAGCACGCGCGGATATAGTAGAGATGGTTACTTTGAATGAGAAAGAAGTACAGGTCAGTAGCTCAATTTTGACGCGGTCTTGCGTTCTGGAAGACGCGTCTGTCCACATTTATACCAAAACTAACGTTATTTCAGATATGGTTCCAAAATCGAAGACAAATTAATAGAAGAAAATCACGCCCACTTTTACCACACGAGATCGCAGCATTTGGACTTGGGGGAATGGCAGCCTTGTCTTCAGATCCTGTTTCGGAGTCCTCCAGTAGTAGCCAGGGTACAGAAGATGGCGCAACGAATACGCAGCAGGATATATCTGGTAGCCAGAATGAGGGCACGGAGTACTTGGATCCACGCACCGAGGAAGAACGCGCTGTGTCCGCAAAACTTCAGGCACAAGCACAGGAAGCTGTTCGGGAGGAAGAGAAGGTTTCACTGGCGATCAAGGACCCAATTTCTGAGGCTGTAGACCCCACCGGACCTTCCAGTAGTCAGAGCAGCTCGTTCGCAGAGAGTGTCACCAAATCTTTCTCCTCGACTCCGGGCTATTTGGCCAACCGCTGGAACTCTTCTAACAAACAAAGTTCGTTTTCGACGCCTACTTGTAGTCAAGCCCCGGTATTCAGTACTCCTTCAATGTAAGTAATAACTCTATGCAGAGAGGAGTAGCCACTGACCAGAATTTTAGTACCCAAGCGACTCAACCATCTTCGTGCCCTGAACGACTTGGTCGCTCTCATGCTACTCCACAATCTAGAGTTCGGTTATCGATGTCACTTGACGGGAAAGCAGAACTCATAACAGCAGAGCAATCTCCATCACCCCCTCATTCTATTACACCACGCCCAACTTCTTCCGAGACTTTCCCCCCAAGTAGAAGAACGCTCCAACGTAGTCAAAGTGCTCTACCGCTCAGTTTTCCACCTAGAGACGGAGCACCATCGGTAGCTCCTTTCGCCCCTCGATTGCCCACTGGCCGATCAAAAGATGCTCGAACTTGGGAATTCTGTTGCGATGCGGACGCACGAGATGAACTAACCGCACAGGCGGAGAACGAATCCAATGGCTCTGCAGTCGCTGCAATTAGCCTTCTTCGCTCAGCTAGCAATTCTGCACTAAGGACGAACAATAACAAACGAAATGCCCCAACTACTAAAACTGACTTGAACGGATCTGGAAAGAAGCCAAAATTAGGAAGATCAACGTCGAGCCTTGCAAGACTTCAGAATACCGTCGTTGAAATATCCAAGCCATTGAAGGACAAGGATTCATTCCCCAAGGACGGCCTAATGAGATCCCCATCAGGAGACTCTGATAAAGAAAATTGGGTACCGCGCGAGAATGGAGCAGCTCCTCGTCGTCGGCCGCTGCCTTCTGGAAAAATAACCAAAATCCATGCTTCGAGCTCGAGAACAGTACTGGGCGATAACAACAATGTTCCCACACATGCGGTCAATTTTGGCGGCCCAGGAAAACGGAGACGGAAGGGAAAGGATGCGCCAACAGAGATCTTTGACGACGGAGGAGCGAGTCCTGGTAAAAATGTCGGACCCGATGTTGAGAGATTTATGCGCGGCGAGATAAGTCCGAGTAAGAAGGGTGATCTGGATTGTGTGCAGGGTTTGCTGTCGTTGAGTCAAGGGAACTGGCGGTAGGGTGAAAATTGGGAAGGGACGGCGGAGTTTTTGTGTTTTAGAGGGCGTAATTTGGAAGGGGGAGGGGGGCCGTTTTTGTCGAAATTTGGTGGGCCTGGGTTGGCATGGCGCATAACTTTTGTGTTGTGGGTTTAATCTGTGGGATTTTTGGTGATGGGAACTTGGAGATGTTGGTGGTTCGAGTGTAGATATTGTGGTGCGGGTGGTGCGCATCGTGTTATGGATACCAGACGAGGAATATGATGGATGATTGAGAGGGAGGCGGCCTTGGTGGGACTTGAGAGAAGCATCTTGCGGCCTCGGTGGTTGTTTAAGAGTGAATTTTGGGTCCTGCTTGGATCTGATATTCACTCTTGCGCCATTCAACGCAACTCCCGATAATTTTGAAATCAATATCATGTTCTGCCAATGCTTGTATGTCCCATTATCGCTAAATCTCCTTCAGTAGATGGGGCGGAGTGGTAAATATCACAGCTGTTGATGTTTGGGTATGCGGTGGAGTCTTCTATGTCTTTGCTGCTATGTCTTTGCTGATTTTGCCTCTGCTTTTGCTTTTGCTTTAATATATGTCTGTTGTTTGAGGAATCTTGCGCACATTTTTATTTTCATGGACACTTGAGGCTTTGCTTAGTAGCTACATTCGGAGAGAGCCGCTGTCGGTCGCACTCAGCTCGTTTTTAACTATCTCATGATGTCGAAGTCTCAAATATAATGAACGGATTGAAGAAGCCGTCTTCGTGCTTTCGACTCCGGGTAGTACCGCTCGAAGGATTGCTTTTTACTGTTATATATCCATTCAGACTTCCCTATTCAAGACGCACAAGTGGCCAAAGCTAAAGATAGGGTTCGGTTTAATAGATGCAGGGAAAGGGAGTCTGGTGGAGATAATACCTAAGAATGGAAGGCCTATCCGAGCTATTATAAGGGGTATCGAGTCGGTCCAGCACGAGACCGAATATTACTTGATAACTGGTTTCACTGCCACTGCTTTCATATTCATCAAGTTTGAGTAGCTACTCACCTCAGAGAGCCAAGAGGGGAAGGCCTATGCGATCCATCACAAGTGATGTTGAGAGAAACTGTCTTCTCGGTCAGGTGCGAGACCGAATATGACTTGGCTTCTACCTTCACCACCTCTGCCATCATATTCATCGAAGATATATATATAGCCACTCGTCTCCAAGTTGATAAGTGACCTGTGACCTTGAATGAGAAGGCTCGAGCTGAACTCTCCGGGGGTTGTGAATGTTTGGATTTGGATATAAATGGTTGAGGTGGAATTCGCTTTTGAGTTGCAATTTAACCCTCAACTTTTTCTTGCTTTCGATCTTCCCCCTTGAATAACTCCAGTTTTCTTTTATGGTTTATACCAAGTCGCACCTCCTTTAGCCTCAATTCAATAGCACCTGCTCAAAGACATGATACAATCCTAAGCACATCTTTTATCCTTGCCTTCCGTTACTTTCAGACTTTACTACAACATCACCGTTTACACTAAAAATCAACTACGGCCAGCTTCAATCTACAATATCCTCTTACCGCAATACTACTCAACATTAGCTACCACTTCCAAGTCTCAACCTCAACTACCCAATCATGACAACAGAAACTACGACTTTAGAGAGAGAGACGCGGGAAAAGCATGCCAAGATTCTGACGTTAAAGGGCGGAGAAGACTAGTATGTTTTCATCACTATCACCAACCGCACTTTCTGTAGCACACAAACACACAGCATTCTCAAGGCTCTCTTTCTAAACTTGCAATAATATTTTCAAAGACTCGATAGAACCATGGCAATTCCAACTTATTCCAAATGTCGAGGTCAAGCTGACAACGTACGGCAACAGCGCTACCCCGATCCAGGATACAAAAATCCCGCATATTCCTGTCGATTCACAAAAGACATCCTTCACTTTCCGCATAGACTCCTCGGAAACCGACCTTAACAATCCCTTTAAAAGGCTATCCCTCTACGATCACACACAATCCCATCTTCTATTCCACTGGCACACCCAACCACCCCTACCCCCTCAACATCTCAGCCAAACCAACATATCCAGACACAGATACTACACCTTCCCACCCCGTACCCTCATCAACACAAAAGCAATCCTCAACTCCTTCCTCACCCACCCACTCTTCAGCAACCCTACACCACCGCCCCCAAATCTCTCTAGCAACGAAATCAAAGATCTCCTTTGCCACTTCCTAACCTCTCAATCCTACCGCACCATAACCGAACACCAAAACAGCATATCCCCTTCACGGGGTTTGGATCTCAACACAGGCTGGACGCGAGCACGGTTTCTCCTTGCCCGCCATTTCGCGGAGGAGAGATTGCTGTACCTGTATAAATGGATCCGTGAGGGACAGGAAGCGGATAGGAGGGGGGTGAGGAATGAGTCTAGAAGGCGGTATGCTGAGGAGGCTGATTTGCAGGGGTTTCCGGAGGAGAGGATGAGGGTTGTGGAGGGGTTGAATGGGTTCAGTCTACAGAGGCAGAATTTTCCTTGGATGATTGAGGAAGCTGAGGGGGAGGCGATGGGATTTGGGATGGTGTTTTTCGGCGGTGGTGCCAACAAGTTGGGCTTGCGAGAGTGCCTGGGGCGTGGTGGGCGGCTCGGAAACATGTCTTTGAAGGCTTTGAAATGCGGAATGAAGTCCTTGAAGATATCGACCCGCTAGTCATTCCCGTTGAAAACATTCCCCGAAACTGGCAGCAAAGACTAACCTACACACCTTCCTCCAAAGTCTCAAATCCGCTAAAACGACTCCGACCAACTCTCAGCAGGAGGAAAAAGAAAATCAAGAATAAGAGAGCCAAATGCGAAGTCATGAGTGAAGAATGGCGGAAGAGGAGAAGAGCACAAGAGATGAAGGCTGGAAGATGGACGGATGGAACGGTGAGGATGGATCGCTTGTGGGAGGGTTTTCATTGGGTTTTGGATATGGAACCTGAGAATCCATGTCTTCGACAGAGGGCTGAGGGTGTTGAGGTGTTGAAAAGACGTATTTCGACACCTGTTGGCTTGAGTCCTTGTAAGAAGCTTCAGACTGTTGCAGGCTGATGCTGAAATGGAAGGGTTGTTGCTGTTGAAATGGGATGGGATGGATGGGGTTTTCGTTTCTCTTAGTTGCTCTGGTAGTGGAGTGTAGGAATGGGAATGGGAAAAGTTCCCTTCACAATGAATTCATATCAGACGGCTCTGCTTTTGAAAGTAAGAAATTTATTCATTGACTTATATACCTCAACCTGTGGGCTTGAGTCCTTGTAAGAAGCTTCAAATTGTTGCAGGTTGACTAACGCTATTGTGGAAGATTTAGCTACTGTTGGGGTGAGATGGATAGGGCCGTCGTTTCTCTCAGTTGCTGTGGCAAGTTGAGTGTAGGAATGGGAAAGGTAAATGTTGCGTTTAGAATGAATTCAGATTAGATGTGTTTGCTTTTGAAAGTGAGAAATCTATTGGAAGATTTGCTACTTTTGGGATGGGAGGGATGGGTTTATCGTCTCTCTCTCAGTTGCTTTGGTAGTTGAGTGTAGGAATGGAAAAGGGAAAGGTTGCGTTTAATATGAATTCAGATCAGACTCGTATGCTTTTGAAAGTAGGAAATTTGGAAATTTTGTTGCTGTTGGGATGAGATAATAGGATTGTTATTTCTCTCAGTTGCTTTTGGCAGTGGAATATGGGAATGGGAATTGGAAATGTTCCCTTCACAATGGATTTAGATTGGACGTGTTTGTTTTTGAAAGAAGGAAATTTATTGGAAGGTATGTTTAATGTTGGGATGGGATGGATGGGTTTATCGTCTCGCTCTCAGTTGCTTTGGAAGTTAAGTGTAGGAATAGGAAAGGGACAAGTCCCCTTTAGAATGAATTCAGATTAGACGTTGAAAGTAGGAAATTTATGTCATTAGCTCGAGGAGCGAGTCTTATCTACCAGAAAAAACAGAATCACGACACCCGCAAAGAAAAAATTACAAGTCCCAACCATCCCAGCTACAGAAGTATGCGTCGCTTAGCCCCTTTGGCAATGGTATTGTAGCTTTTAATAGCGAGTTGTTGCCCACCAGTCAAGCCCCCTTCTCCAAACGTTCTGGCAATATCCTTGGTGTAGCTTGCAAGGTAATTCATGGTAGTTCCGATGGGTAGACGTAGCTGTAGCAATGTCAGTAAACGATCTTGCATGGGGTTGAGATCGGGCAGAAAAGGGGAACTGACCTTCTTGCGTGGAATGGTACGGGTACTTGTGCTGCTAGAATGGAAATTCAAGCATCTCTTGGATCGCAACGATTGTCCAGATCAAATCGCAGATTATGAGAATGAGCTCCTCCAGAAGTTCCCACAAAGTCATGATGATTGGCGACTTGTTCTTTAGGTTTAGAGGAAGAATTGACTGTAATAGCTCGTGATTGTGTGCGTTTGCGGAAGTTTGAGAGTGCTTTATGGGCTGCGAAGGTGGTTGTTCTGTTGGAAGTTTTCGCGAAACCGATCTGTTGCTGCGGAGAGTCGTGGTTGGCTCTAGTCTGATTTTCGGCTTTGGTGTTGTTGAGCTGTAAACTCTCTTCGTCCGGGCGGTTTCTTGAGATTCTACCGGGCAATTATTTGGTTATTTGGTGCAATGGTAACGAAAAGTCTATTCTCATTCTGTGGATGATTGCACAATTCTTCACTACTGCAAGAACTTCAAATTCTTTCAGACTCCAAAGCAAAAAGAGAAGAGAGAGGCTTATTTTTGATTTTGGAGATCTACACTCAGAGAGTAGAGACAAAGCTTCTTTTCTCGCAGAGCAGAGCTCACAAAACATCACGAACAGAAAACGTGACACCTACTTATTACGTTCCCACGAGATAGAGACTTTTAATTACTTCCATATTCCATATATTTTTCAATGCTCTGGTTTCTTTTTGTGGTAGCAAAAAGGCGCATGAAAGAAAGCTTGAATCGCAGGAAACCTGCAGAAGCCAGGCCAAAAAGAACCGTGATAAAGGCAGCACCAAAGACAAATCAAAACAACCGCGCTGATTCTATTAGGCTTTCATGAAGCATGTACCGATAAATAGATCTATCAGCTGTGCTTTTTAGATCCCTCTCGTCTCCAATCCAGCTGCCAAAAAGCGCCTGCAAGAAAATTTGTATCGCGCACGCAACCCCCTTAGCCGAGCTCCCACAAAAAGCCAAAAAATAAACACAAAAACCCAACCTCAAACCACCACGCTTCCTCCCTCTCCACCGGCAGCATTCCTCTTCCTCCTCCCAGCACAAATAAACCTGCATCTAGGGCAAAAAAAATGCAAAAAAATATATGGTCGAACCAGGGATTGAACCTGGAACCTCAACCCTAAAGTCCTCCAACCCCTCTACAGTTCTAGTGACACAAGGTCCCAAAATTCCATAGAGTGAGTTAGCGAATACCGGGTGCGCTCTACCAATTGAGCTATCCGACCTTGCTACTTGATTTGTTGAAACTAACTCGAAACTTGTACATTATATGGCACCATGGGAAGTGGGGAAAGGGTGGAGAAAAATCGGATGTTGGGTGATGTTGTGCCGAAGTGTGGTGGTGGGCGGCACGAAGGGGACTGGATGCTTGAGAGGCATGGTGTAATGGGAAGCGCAGTGAAAGTCTCAAGATGGGTGAATGGGTAGAGAATCTTTTTGCAGCTTAAGGCTTGTTTTTTATGTAAGTCTATTTTGCAAAGAGTTTCTATTTAACTGGGTGGGAAGCGCGGTGAAAGGCTTTGTTCTGGGGTGATGGAGGAGAATGGTTTTTGGGGGTATTTTGGTGCAGAGGGACACTGAGCAATTACTTCAAGATGGGTGAATAGGTAGGGGACTTTTTGCATCTCAAGGGATTGTTTTTTTGTGTACGGTAGTTCTACTTTGCAAGAGTTTCTCTTTGACTGCGTGATGTGAGATGGTTTTTCCTGCAATTCTTACATTTTTTGGAGCTGCAACACTTCACGAGAACTTTGCGACAAGAGGTTTGGAAGACAGTATTTGATGGTTGAGAGGTTTATTTTCTCTGTGAATATCTTGTGCAGAAGTTTCTTTCTTTGTGGCGTGTCAATTTTATTTTTTCTGCCGGTTGCGGGGGGAGTGTGGTGAAAGATCGGATGTTGTGATTTGAAGTTCCGATATGCGACGGCGGTGGGTGAGGCAACGGGCGAGGCGCGAGGTGTGATGGGCACCGGGACACAGTTTGGAAACCGATGGAAGACAATTTTTTTGGGTAAGTGGTTAGATGATAGAGGGTGACTGTTGGCAGGGACAGACAGAAGTGACACTTCACAATAACTACAAGACAAGAGCGTTTCTTGGCAAAATATGTCATCCGGGGGTTTCCTCTGTATAAACTTATAGTTTCCTATTACTCTTTTCTCTGCATTGCGTCAATTTCGTTTTCCTGCGATTTTTTGGTTTGTTTATCTCCCCCCTTCCGCACTTTCGCTAAGCGAGATCGCGAAAACTAATGCTCCGATATTGCGCCGGTCGCCGCGTCCACAACAGAATTTTCTATAAAGTCTGCGGCAATCTGTCCTCAACTTCAATTTTCTTTGACTCTTCAACATGTTGCTCTGAACCGCCATCAACATTTGCAACTCCCAAACTTCTCGGCCCAAATCCGACACGCGGCATCAGGCTTCTGGTATGTAAGAGAGTGCGCAATGAATTGCAAACATGATTCTGACATCTTCCAGCGATGCTCACCTTCACTTCTACTTCCCTGCGGCATCACAACTCAAGGAGAAGAAACATGTTTGCATGCAAGCCAGGCAAATGGCAATGAACGGCACACCGGCATCCATTGATCGAACGTATGCATACTCTTCAAACGTAGCAGCGCACCGAACTCCCAGTTCTGTTGATAGGTCAGTGGCTTGCTTCTCCTCACCTCCTCATCCCGGCGCGAACTCACATTTCTCAGGAGCGTGTCCCTTTGCTATCCGAATACTGCGAGTATCCGCAACATCAACAAAAAGATTGTAAGTCCAGTTTCAACCATCATTCTAGCTCAATTCTAACTGATTGTCTGCAGACAAACGTCTCCAAGGTCGATAGCATCGTCGCAGAAAACCCAAAGAAGAGTCTCGATGAATTGGTCGCCGCGCCTGTTGCGATCTTCAGCGGTGTCCGGTGGAGCTTCCCGAAATGTCTACATTGGAAACCTGGACGAATCGTTCAGCGAGGAGAGATTAAGACAGACTTTTCCGAGTATGGTGAGATTGAGCTTGTCAACACTGTCTTTGGGAGAACCTCAAGCTCGACCGAAGGAGTTGTAGTCTGCAACTCTCTTGGCTGAGGGGTTGGAGTCTGATGATGATTACAACCCCTCGGCTAAGAGAGTTGTAGCTCGAAACCGGAGGGGTTGGAGTCTGATGATGACTACAACCCCTCGGCCAAGAGAGTTGTAGCTCGAAACCGGAGGGGTTGGAGTCTGATGATGACTATAACTCCTCGGCAGAGAGTTGCAGCTCGAAACCGAAGATCGGGACGTAGAGCCACAAGAGTAATCCCTGAGTCTACTGGGGAGGAAGACTTGGAGCCAGAGACTACGCAAGTTGCCACACCAGTCGCCCTCAACGAACATGGCTTGGTCGGGTCTGGGGATAGCAAGAAACTCCCCGGACCTACCTCGCAGAAGCCGAGCTCTCTGCCGCTGGAGCTACCTGGAGAACTCATACGCATCAACAGCAACGGCCGATCTCCCTCTCTCCTTCTCTCCCTCATTACGCAAGCACTTTCTCGACAAAACCTTCACAACACTATCGCCAACACGGCACTCCTATCCACCTCGCCCATACCTCGCCCACCGTGGCACACACAATCAATCTACAACCGAGCTCTCGTGAGCTACCTGAAGAACTCATATGTCGCAGTTCTCCACTGCAGGGAGGAGGCAGTTGAATTGGAAGGGATGATTGCGAGGGGAAAATGGATTGCTGTTTACCTTAGAAATTGCGGGAGGAGCAAGTCGGCTGGTGATTGATGGTGAGGAGGGGAGGAGACGCTGCATAAAGTAAACTTTTTCCTTGACCAGCACTACGCACAAATTTCGTTAGGAAGGAAAATGGGATTTGTGTCGGTGGCAGTACGTTACCGATGGAGACTTCAGTGGTAATGATCCTATGACTGTGTCGTTGTCTGTGTTGTCAATATACTGTTCTTGTACAAACTTGCTTCGCTGTGAATGCTTTATGTGAGATGGTGAATGATATCCCTACCGCTGTGATTATGTCTTTCCCTTTCCCTGCTTCTTGTACACCTCTTCTTCAGAACTCCCAAAATCTGCCTTTCACCCAATGTCACCATCTTACCACTTCAGCAAACCAACATACGAAACCTTCCAACCTCACCAAAACCATGCCCCGCAAACCCCCCAACACCACCTCAACATCAAAACCCCTCCCCACCCCAGAAATCATAATAACTTCCCCCTCCCCTTCCAACTCCATATCTAAACCCCGCCCACCTCTCCCCATCCCCAACATCACAATCCCTCCCCCTTCGACCTCCAAAACCAAAAAGCCCAAACTCACATTCCACCACCGCTGGTCCGATTTCAAAAGCGACATACATGCCAACGGCGGTTGGAAAACATTCGGCTGCACATTATATGGGTGGTGCCGTGGGAAATACCCAGAAGAAGGGGCGTCTGCTGCGAGGATTAAGGAGGAGGAGGTGAAGAGTAGGGAATGGGAGATTATTGGGAGGAGGCGGGGGTGAGGAGGGTGATGAAGGAAGAGGTGAGGGGTGATTGAGAAGGTGTTTTGTGGTGGTTGTTGAATATGTAGATAGAAGAGGGTTTGCTATATCAATGAAATATGCCATCTCGACGGCATTCACAGCCATTACGTTTCTTCTTAGCATTCAAACCCTCACTACCATTTTACCTATATCACTTACCTCTCCTTCCTAACTTCCATACCTCCTCACCATGCGAAACCAATCCTAAATTCCAAACCAAAGCTCACAACCACATACCACCCCCTAAACCCCTACAACCCCTAACCATACAGCCATGCCACCCCCCACCCTCCCCAAAATCCACCCCAACAAAGCCCCCCCTCCCAACCCCAAACCCCCCAAATACTCCATCGCCACCAACCTATCAGACTTCAAAGGCGACATGCGTGCCAACGGCGGCTGGAAGAAACTCGGTTCTACGCTGGTGGATTGGGGACGAGGTGAGTACCCGGAAGATGGAGCAAGCGTGGCGAGGTTTAAAGCGGAGAAGCAGAGTCGACAGGAAAGGGAAAGGGAGGAAGAGAGATTGAGGAAACAGAGAATTGGCAGGGAGAAGGAGAGGAGGTTTGAGGAGGAGGGGAATAGAGAGGGGGAGGGGAGTGAGGGGAGTGAGGAGGGGAGGAGGGGGAGGGAGGCGGTGGGGAGGAGTAGGGAGAAGGGGGGAGAGAGGGGGGGTGGGTATTTTGAGGGGAGTGAGGAGGGGAGGAGGGTTAGGGATGCGGAGGGGAAGAGTAGGTTGAGGAGGGAGAGGGGGGAAGAGGGCGGGGGGAGTGGGGGGAGTAAAAGGGAGGGGAGTCGGCAGGTGGAGGGTGGATATATTAAGGGGAGTGAAGAGGGAAGGAGGGTTAGGGACGCAGAGGGAAAGAGTAGGCTGAGAAGGGAGAGAAATGGTGAGTATAGTGACAGAGAGGGTGGGGTAAAGGAAAGGGAGTTTTGTTAGGTATCGGTAAAAACATTTGAATGTCTACCCCTGATGAATTGTGCTTGAAAGCCGATAGCAAACGCGAATGTTGCAGCTCTATAACATTTCATATCAACGACTGAAGAACTCCTTACGCCGAGTCCAACACTTGTTGCCGCGCAATAGAGCATCTATTTGGAGTGTCGTAAAGGTTCCTTATCATTTATCCATGCTCTCTTTAGTAAAAATGAAACAGCTGATAGGAGCAATCGAGTTTAAAAAGAGAAATGTCCTGCCACTTGACAAAAGCCAAAAGCTGAAATGGAGACAGTGACGCAGCACAGAGATATGTAGATAAAATGCGTTCCGCCAGACAGTTGTCCTATCGTATAACTTACAAAGGCTATTTTGTTTGATTAAGCTTAATCAAAAGGTATTCGCCTCAACCCATCTCCACCACCACCCATACGCTTCTTCATCTCCTGAGCGGCGGCAACACTACTAGGTACCTTAATACCACAACAGTCTCCCCAGCTGTTCATCTGATGAACATGCTTCATGCCATCCTTCATAATCACTACCTCGCCACCCTCAGCGTCTGTGTCCTCACTCGGCACACCAAACTCTTCTTCCCTATTCATGCCCTCAACCGCTGGAACAAGGGAGCCAAAGAGAAAATGCTGCATGACTGGAAGTTTCTTGAGAACCTCGGCAACGAACATCCGTCTCATTCCTGCCTCAACCTTGGTCCATGACTTTGCAGATGAAATATCGTCCAGCATTGGGCTGTGCCACCTTAAACCTTCAACATTCTTGACGCTGTTGACAAAATTGACTTGACCAAGGTATAGGTATTCCTTTCCATACTCTTCCAGCGTAAGACTTTGGTGTATCGAAAGTGGTCGTATATATGGATGGTGTAGAAGCTGGGACGAGCCAAAGAGGAATGGGAGGAATTGATAATCATCGAGACCCCATACGCCATGAGATCCAGCTGGTTCCAAGTAATAAGTTGACTGTATGTTTCGCATGAGGGTAAGGTATCGAGTAAAGACTTTGAGGACAAGGGGTCGAAAGTCGGATGGAGTGATGATGCGCAGTTGGTACAGGCATAAGAGCCAGAGCATGAAATTTAGCTCATGTCCTGAACCATAGTCTATTCTTGTGCGGTTTCCAAAGGACTGCAAAAGATATCTAGAAACTTCCAGTATTGCATCTTCCGACTTTATGCCCAGTTCCGTATGCCACTGTGTGTGCTCTTTCTCTGCCAGGTCGATGAAGTCGCGAAAGCCCTTATTTCCAAACCTTGAGTCTCCTTGGTCTTCTGGCGGACTTCGTTTGACGACATCCTCAACCTTATCGAGAATGTCCAAGATCTTCGTTGCCGAGTTGCTGAGCTCGCTATCACGAACTGCTGATACTGGAGTATCTACCACGGCGTCGGTAAGCCCGAAGACAAACGCCAATAACAGCTTATATGTGGGCGATGTTAGGAAGAGTTCATGATCGCGGGGTGAGAGGATCCTTCGTGATGGTTTCTGGAAACTTAATGTTGATGGCTCGGGAGGAGAAGGAAGATCTGGGGTCTCGGGAACGGGAAGAGGATTGGATGGAGGGGCTTGTCGGCGTCGGGGTTCGAGCTTTGGAAGTCGGTCGCGTAAGTTGGGAATAGCTGCAGGTAGCTTTGCCGGCGTGCCAGTCGGGCTTGTAATGCTGGACGGCATCTTGTTGCTCTTTTTGGGGTAAAATGAGATCGTCAAGGTCAAGAGCTTTTCAAGAACTGACGTTAGATTTGGCGTAGTTGAGATGCAGGTCCCCGCGTCGACGGCACTGGACGGTTGAAGTGAATGAGGGGTGTCGGTACCATCGGTACCAGCGCAGCGGATCAGGCTAGAAATCGCGTGAGCTCCGCATTAGCGTCCGCCGCATGCAGAAGCTTTTGCAAAGCTTCTCCAGCAAACGCATTCTCAACTTCACGTCACTCTCTACTACAGGTACACTTAGCAACAGCGAAAGCTGTCTCCCAAGTCAACCGCCAACCGCCAACTGCCAATTTTCACCATGGCAAAATCCGCGAGTACACAGCCCGCAGCTACGCTATCGCACCTCCATCGCGCAGATGGTTCTGCCACTTTCTCCCAGAACGGCTACACGGTCATTGGCGCCGTCAATGGGCCTATTGAAGTCCAGCGTCGCGATGAGTTACCAGAAGAAGCGGCAATCGATGTGATTGTGCGGCCAGCAGCTGGTGTTGGTGGTATGTTTCCCTTCCATCACAAAATCCTCCCAGTTCATGGTCTGACCGGTATTGTTTTAGGCACACGGGAGCGACACCTGGAATCGATCCTTCAATCTACGCTCCGCCAAATCATTCTCATTCACAACTTCCCCCGGACGTTAATCCAAGTCACATTGCAAATCACAAACGCACCAGAGAATGAATCTGCGGGGTCCAAAATCGTGCAGGCTAGTTCGGTAAGAAGAAACAATATGCAGTGAGAATAATAGCTGACTTATGTTTTAGCACTTAGCTGTTCTCCCTGCGCTACTCCATACAGCGGTTCTCACTCTACTGTCGGCTTCCTTGCCGCTGGCCATGGTCTTGACCTCGGTTCTGATTGCGATCAAGGCTGACGCAGGGTCTCGAAAACTTATCCAAAATCCTAGTCTTATCGAGCTTGAGAGCGCCAGCTCTGTCCATGTTCTGGCGTTTACGTCGCAAGGTGAGCTGTTGGTTGCTGAGAGTCAAGGTTCATTCACATTGGAGGATTGGGATGAAGTTTACGAAACGGGCGAGAAGCTGTGCGATTCTGAACAAACAGCCGATATGCAGGGTGGAATGAACGTGGACAGTGGAAAGGGGGAAATGCTGATGTTTGTCAAGTCAGCTCTGGAAGAGAAGGTTGCACGAAAAGATCTTCACTGGCACAGTTGACGACTTGTCCAAGTCGTCTTACATGAACCTTTCCCAGGCCGAGGCTGATCCTCGAGAGGTTGTTTACAACGCAACCCAACTGGGCATCTCCACATGCACTGGCCAGACGTTTCATCCCGCCAATGCCCTTAATATTGCTTGTAGGAAGATACGTAACCAGCGACAGGCTCAACTCAGAAGTCAACACCTCGTCGGGAGCTTGGAGTTCGCCTCCGCTGGCATTATTTGCCAAGAGAAGGTTGCGAACCTCGAAATCCAAGCATCCAAGCTTGACAGTAGATCTCGCGGCAGCTCCATCCAGTCTTCAAGTCAAGTATCGCAACGTAACGTGGACGCCACCGCTTTTCTCTGGGTGTTTCTCTTGCCAGTCGTTGAATACGGTAATCGGCCTGTGATACAAAGATGCAAATATAGATATCAGAATTATGAAAGAGCCGCTTGGCGATCTATCGGATAGGTGTGTTACAGATCTACGCTTACCGAAAACTGGTTTTGGATTGGTGGCCCCCCTCAGCGGCGATGTTTCAGGCGCCTCAGCTCCCAATGAAAATATCAGAATAGCCTCGACTTACTCCCTATCGCGGCTGCTGTGGGGGTTTTGGCCCTAGCAAATGTGACAGTGACGGTTGACCCCCCGCTGGTGCAGTGACAATATCAGACGGAAGCAGAGCTAGTGCCAGCCCCTCCGTGTATGAGTGTGTGATCCTCCGGACATGAGCCTTATTCCCAAACTTGAGTGTCCAGTGAAATCGTCCAGTGAGGAGCAGAGAAGGACGTCGTGTTAAACATTTTGCGCTGGCGGGCAACAGTGGCGTTCTCGTTCTCGCGGGTGATACTTCCATGTTCGTACCGTTGCGACTTCCGGGATGGCCCGTTATGTGCCAAATGCCAAAACGCTAGGCCATCAAGCGCAGCCTTCGAGACACGATGCTTCAAGGAGGGCCAAACTCGCCTACGGATAGCGGGCGATCGAAGGATCCATCCAGCGGACGCAGCGAGCAGTTGCTGGCGCTTGGTTGGCTGCTGGCAGGCCTGGTACCGGTAAGCTGATTCTAGTATAAGTTGTGAAGAGCCCGAGTTCTTTTGCTCCTTTTTTTCCTTTGGTCAGTCTCTCTCACCAGACCCAAAGCGCCAGCTATCACTCCTCGACCGCAGAGCTCTGGCAGCTTGTGTCTTTTTTGTCCTCTTTTCTCTTGTCCGATGTCCTCAATTTGCATATAGATCCTTTTTATTTATATTATATTTCACCGCACTCTTTTGCATATAAATTCTAGACGGGGCGTCTTTCTCTTCTCCGGCACTCCTTAAGATACCCTCACGCGTGGATCACTGCGGACTATTGTCACTTTTTTTTCTCTCGATATAATACCCGGACTGATCGGTCTCTGCAACTTTATTCACATCGCTATCGCAAGAACTCGCCTCGTACCTGCCGCTCTTCCAGACATAGGTACATAGCCTCTTGACGAGCAACCTTCCAACTCTCTCAACCTCACCGCTACAACAAAACATTGTTCCTCCACGTAAGTCACTTTCTTCTATCCAGTCATTTGCTCTCAATTGAGTCCCACGATGGCATTTCCATCCTCCTGCGCCGTTGTCACACAGAATCTGGGATCTGGGAACTTGCAGCGATGATGCTAGTGGACGTCGATTGCAGTTGGAGCCCATGCAGGCACCAGAAAGCGTGTGATATTGGGCTTGTGGAGCTGCAGTAGCTGAGCTGCCATCCGGCTTTAGACCTGATATCTCATGAGAAAGCGTGTGATATGGATGCTGCAGCACACTACCTAGACAAGACACCAGCTAACATGCATTATTAGCCTCGAGTAGCCCTACCAAACTCCTGCAGTGGTGTTCTCTCGCACGTTCTGTACGACCTCAATCCGACTGGATCCAGATCTCTCTCTCGACCTCTCTCGAGTCATTTCTGTGTTTGTGGTTACATTCTGCAACAGGCACCTGAAGATCCTGGTCCCAGTTCCAGACGTCGGCTTATCCCCGCTCCGATCTCCGCCCCCCAAACTACTCGAGTCTCCAGCCACACCATCACTCCCACTCCCACTTCCTCGACGCGACCCGAACTCTTAAATATGTCTGACCCTCGTTCTCCCACGGGCACCTCAATTCACCCATCCCTCGCCCTGACTAAGCTCGCAACTGCCGCCAGTGCAAATACCGCAACCTCCCCGTCTCTTCCCACTTTATCCAAGATCAATGAATCCCCTGCCGCACACTCCACTGCAGACATACACTCGCAATCATCGTCAAGTATAAAGGCTACTGGCCTCTCCGGAGTTCCGGACGACATTGGATATCAAAACACTGATCAATCGAATACCGGCAATCCAGTTGACAATGCTTCAGCCAAATACTCCTTGTCGTCTGCTGCAACAGTAGCCTTCAACTCGGGCATCGATTCCTCCTCGCTTCCTTCGTCGCCCGCCTTCTCCTCCACCAGGGCCGCCCAAAACTTCCATGCCCACAAGAAGAACGCCCTGTCGATCGAATCTATCCCAAAACAAACTATTTTGAAAGCATTGGCCTCGGCAGGAAGAAACCACAACCCACACAATTTGTCTCTTGCTTCGTCGCTTTCCACAATGGTTGCCGGTCCTGCAGAGCCGCCAGCTACGGCTACGTCACAAAAACTTTCTGCCGCCCTCACTGATCTGGCTGGGCGAAATGGGTCCCCGAATACCCCTCGGTTTTCTGCTTTGCAATCACCGTGTTTCTATCACCAGCGTTTTGACGACGCCGTAAACATCGACAAGGTACTCGAGGAAATCAAAGAGAACGAATATATGTCACATTCCCGTCTCATGCAGACAGCAACCGGTGTCCGAGAAGTTTCAAAACAACTCCAGCGCCGTCCAATCAAAAGGGCTGTACGCAATGTTATGATTGTCACCAAAGCCAGGGACAACCAATTAGTCAACCTCACTAGAGATCTAGCAGTTTGGCTTATGAGTACCCCACGATATGGGTCCGACCTGGGCGTTAATGTTTATGTGGACGCTAAGCTCAGGAACTCGAAGCGTTTCGGGGCTGCCGCTCTGCTTGACCACCAACCACGCTTCCAGCACCTTTTGAAATATTGGTCACCGGATCTTTGCTGGAGCCAGCCGGAGAAATTCGACTTGGTTCTCACCCTTGGAGGAGATGGCACTGTTCTCTTCACCTCGTGGTTGTTCCAACGCATTGTTCCCCCGATTTTGTCCTTTAGCTTGGGCAGTCTGGGATTCCTCACCAACTTTGAATATGATCGATTCAAGGAACACTTGAACAAAATCATGGGTGACGCAGGAATGCGAGTCAACTTGCGGATGCGATTCACATGTACCGTTTACCGTGACGGAGCCGGACAAGACATGGAAGAGGGGGAGCAATTTGAGGTTCTTAACGAGCTTGTCATCGACCGTGGACCATCCCCATACGTCTCAAACCTCGAGCTGTACGGAGATAACGAGCTCCTCACCGTGGTTCAAGCTGATGGCTGTATTTTCTCCACACCAACCGGCTCAACGGCATACTCGTTGTCAGCCGGCGGTTCGCTTGTTCACCCCGATATTCCCGCCATCCTTCTTACTCCTATCTGCCCTCACACCCTCTCCTTCCGCCCAATGGTTCTCTCCGACTCCATGCTTCTCCGCGTCTCTATTCCCCGCAACTCCCGCGCCACAGCTTATTGCTCATTCGACGGAAAGGGTCGTGTCGAACTCAAGCAAGGTGATCACGTCACCATCGCTGCTTCGCAATACCCATTCCCTACCGTCACAAGAAATGATGCAGAGTGGTTTGACAGTGTTTCCCGAACTCTTCGTTGGAATACCCGAGGAGCCATGCAAAAGGGATGGGATGGCGAGGCAGAGAACAAGGAAGAGGAAGTCGAGTGGGATATAGACACCGACTCAGCTTGTTATGGCAGTGAAGACAATAGCAATACTGCTAGTCCTCTGAGAAGACAGATGAGCTTGCTTGGCATGTAAACATCTCGCCCCACCAGTCATTTCTCATCGCGCTCTTTTTCACACTCATGCTGGTCATATTATCCGGGTCTTTAGTTAATGGCTGGTGGGAGTTATATGATAGATTATTTTACTTTTTAAGAGAGAAAATCCGGGCTTTCTCTATTGGACGCCTGGGTTACTTTTATTTTTCTCAAAGTGGTGTTTGGATATTATCAGTCTCATAGAAAGACAGACTTGTTAGACAAGAATATATATACATGGTGATTTCCAGGCCTTGGTTAGAATTGCCGGCCCTATTTGGAAATCACATTTTTTTTGCTCGGGCACTTGAACGTCTTCTTTTTCTCTCTTTATGATTTTTGATGTGATGTTGTGAAAGTGTTCTTTTCTTGTTTTGGTGTCGTGTGTTTGGCTGCTCCGGACCGAGCGCTTGCTTGAGGCATGTGTACGTACGCTGTGTCGGGACGTTTTGTGTCTCCAAACGTACAGTACGTACGTAGTGATCACCAAATGGATGTGATGTTCCTGCGGGTGTGTTACATTACGCACACGAGTAAGCGTGGAGATCTGGCCTGCATTGAATCACGTTTCTGACGGCTTGCGGGGGCTTACGGGCTGCTTATTTTCTATTTTTGGGGGGGAAGAGGGAGTATGAGGCGTTTGTTTGGGTTATGGGTTTGATTACTGATAGTGAGAGAGAGTAATCGTGGTGGTTGATGTTGGTTGGGAGGGGTCGGGTATGTTGGTGTTGGGGGGGAAGGGGGGTTTGGTGTGGCAGCTGGACGGATTGCTATTGAAGTGCGGTAGGGGGTTTGGGTTGGTTTATGAGGGAGCTAGAAGGGTGGAAGGATGGTGGAGGGGTGAGGTTGGTTTGTAGAGGAGAAATGCGTACTCGCTTGTTGAGAAGTTGGGAAGGGGGGAGTATCTGTTTGCTTTCTCTCTTCTGTCTTCAAACTCTTTACCCTCTCTCCCACCTGATTACTCATTTCTCGCCGTCCAGTGTCTATAATCAACCCTCCAAAACAGATCAAATTCCCCACACAGATCAAAACACTTTACTCTCCGTTTAAGAATCAGGATCGTGAACTCGAGTTGGCTTTTGGTCTTGCTGGGGTGGGGGGGGGGGTTGTTAACGGTAAGGGAGGAGTTTTGCGGTTGAGTGAGGGGGTATTGTAGAGGGGTGCTTCACTTGTTGGTGTAAGGTACTTGGAGGGGAGTAGAGGGGAGTAGAGAAGGAATGAGCTAATTTATCAAGCGAAATATATTTAGCAAAAAACTGTGCGGTTTTTCAGAGATAGGTTGGGTTAGAAAGAAGATATTATTCTTTTTACTTCTTGATTAGTTCTCCTTTTAGTTATGCTTATCGTATTAACTACCTCTTCCCATTTTAAATCTCCATTCTCTTAAATACCCTAATACAGTACAATAAAGGTCAAAATAACAGAGGCTCTGTTTTTGAAAGAGGGTTCGTTCGCGTCTCCTGATAACCTCGATTCTCTTTAATGGTTTGGTATGATAAGAGGGGGTAGCGCTCGTTTTAAATTAATTCATACGTCTGGGCGATGATTTGGAGGTTTCTTTTTCGATTCTCGCTAAGTAGGAAGTTTGGGGGGTATTTTCTTGAAGTGAAAAACTGGGTAACGAAGATGCAGGGTAGCCGGAAGAGAGTAACTATTCCGGGGAGAGGTATTTATGTAGGGGGGGTGGAGTAGGAGTTAGTTCTAAAGTAACATAACTTGAACTTGAATGTACTGATTTAGGTTGATTCTATTTTTGATATTTGACAAGGGCTTTGGTTTGGTTTATTCGAAGGGGTGGTGGGATCTGTCTCGTCGTCTCTTTGGTTTGAGATTCAAGGCGATGAGAGTTTTACAGTGCGTGGTAAAAAAGATTGATTAGATAAAGTAATCTACAGGAGTCTTATTTCCTTGGGATTGAAATTCTCTGGAGAAATTGACGGAGAATCTCCAATGTGATATTCATATTACCATATTTTCCTTTTCTTCCATTTCAAGTTCAATTCTCTTGAAGAAAATAGTACTGTACAGTGAAGTTCAAACTCGAACGGGAGAGCTAAAAGGCCAGGGAATCTCCCATTCTAATTTCACTCTTCTTAGACGGTCTGTTATCTCGCGTATCATGAGATTCGTAATGGGAGAGCGTTGGTCTCGTTGCTATTGTAGGCCAACTATAACGTTGTTTTGCCAGGAATCGGCTTCGATAGCGCTTGCATTTTATATAAAAACCAGTTTTCGCTCCCGTAAAACTTCTCCGGAGTTAATCTACCATATGAAATTAGTTAAGAGCACTACTCCTCTCCCATTTTCTTGAGTCTAATTCTCTTAAATTTTCTGACACTGGCAGAATAAGGATCAGTGCGGGAGGCGCTTGAAATTTGGAAACGAGAGAACTCTTTTACCGTATTAATTAGAATACGAGACCCCCATTTTCTCCCCGTTCTGATCTCAATTTTCTGCGTGATCTGGTACAATCGAGGTTAAAATAAAAGGGGGCCCCGAAAACGAGAGGTCCTCTTTTATTTGACCTTAATTCTCTCTCATAACCTAACACAATTGACCTTAAATCGGAAAGGAAGGGGGGGTCTTGTATTCCAATTAATGCGGCATTCTAACTTTAACTAACTGTTATACTTGGGCACAGTAAAACTGAAGACGAAAGCCCTTGGGTGGTGTTCTGAACCAGTTGATATGGACCGTATGGTATATTTTCCATCAGGGGTTGGCTTCGTTGTATCTTTGACAAGCTTGAGCCTAAATTCTTGAGACACTTCGATGGACTGGAGGGAAGGAGGGGTACTCGAGTATAGGGAACCAATTAACAAAACTGCAGGACGTAGACCAAAGTAGCACAGGCATTTGGACGCAAGAGAGCTGCAACCTTCTCCAGATTTCCCCAAGGGTCCAGTCCTATTCCTTGGCTACATTCTTAATTCCATTTGTCAACGAAGGTAGTACAATGCGGGGTACATGATCTACCCGTCTATATATGAACTGAAATAAAATTAGCTCAAATGCAAAAGTTTCCAAGTTGGACCGCATGCAGAAAGAACAATATCAAGGGGAGGGGATGGCCATTTCCATTGTTTGTGTTGCAAGTGAGAAACATTAAAAGAAGCGAGGAGCGAGAGGGGAGTGAATATTAAAAGCACGGCTTTCCCCGATATTCGCACTTCAAAGTGACATCAGTCTGGCCTTACCGAGGTTCTGCCAGGTACCCCTCGTGCCCTTCCACCACTCTCCTCTTATCAACCCACACTATCCAAATCTCTAAGCTCACCCGTCGCCAAGTCATTTATCGGGCCCGTGCGCGCACAGAAAAAATGTTCCACTCGTTAACTAATCGCGACCGCAACCACGATCCGACCGAAATCCAACTTGTCGTCGCCGCCGAACGCCTCCGCCAGCTTCAGCACCTCAAGAACGGCATCATGCAGTACTGCTTTGTCGAAGGCAGCTTCGCCGACCTCGCGAGCGAGTTGGCCGAGTACCTGCACATCACCGCGGAAGTTGAGCCCCTCCTTGAGGCCAACACCAAGGATGAGGTTCTCAAGAAACTCGTGACGGCTTCAGCTGGACTCAACTCTTACCCGGAGAAGGAGTTTACGGCTGCTTATAATTTGCTGGTTTACCTGGTTATGCAATCGCCAAATGTGAACATGTTCCTACCCCGCATGTGCGACAACCTCTCGAAACCACTTTCCTCCGCTTCCCACGGCCCTGGCCTCGCCCTCAATGTCCTGACCACTATTTTCAACCTTCTCGCGCCAGATAACGAGGTCCGCTTCAACGTTTTCCAAGCTCTCGTCCGTCTCGTCAAGGCCAGCGGGTCCTTTGACACATTACGCCCACAGCTGAAGAAGTTGGATCAATGGATTGGAGAATGGGATTTGGAGGAGGAAGATCAGCGCAAGATCTTTGGGCAGCTCGCAGATGCTGCAGAAGATGCTGGAGAGGAAGGGTAAGTTTGTCTAGGCACGCGTGGGTATATATATTTACTAAACGTAATCTGATGCAGAGAGTCATACCAATTCATCTTGAAATCCCTTCGCACCTTCGAAACCGCCGAAGTTTCCTCCAAAGAAGCCCAAGACCTCTCCCTCCGCGCTCTCAAGACTGCCCTCCTCTCACCTACACATTTCGACTTCCACGATCTCACATCTCTCCCCACCATCCAAGCTCTGTCAGACTCCCACCCTGAATACTCAGAATTACTCGAAATCTTCTCTGAGAAAGAACTCGAGGATTACAATGACTTCCGGGACGAGAATGAGGACTGGATAGAGAAGGAGGAGTTGGATAACAGCACACTCCACCGTAAGATGAGACTCTTGACACTTGCAAGTGTCGCAGCCAGCACAAATAGCCGCGAACTTGAATATAAGCGAATCGCCAAGGCCTTACAGATTCCAGTCGAGGACGTTGAGATGTGGGTTATTGATGTTATTCGGGCGAAGTTGGTCGAGGGGAAAATGTCGCAACAAAAACAAGTCTTCCTCGTTCACCGAACCACCTACCGCGTCTTTGGCGAGAAGCAATGGCGTGAAGTTGCTACAAGACTTGATCAATGGAGAACAAGCTTGAGAGCCGTCAAGGAAGTTATTAGCCGGGAGAGACAGCAAGCTGAAGCTCAAAAAGAGCGAGAGCTTCACGAAATCGAGCGAAAGACTGCAGGCGTTTCGGGAATGGGAGCTGGACGAAGAATTGCTGGACGGGATAACATGGTCGAAATGGGCACCGATTGAGATGGCAGAAGATAGAAGAGATATGTTTTTTACGAACGAATTTCCTCAGCACTCTCCTGTCGTTGAATATCAAAAAGCCCATTTCGCCTGGCGTTAAAGGATGTACATTGGTTGCATAGCGTCTGGTATGATGCAGGATGAGAGATTCTCGGGCTTTTATGAATGCGAAATGAGCACTATGTATTCTCTTGATTCACATAGAATTAGGGCGAATGTGATAAACTAGAAGATCTATGCGCTATGGAACGATGAATAATGACGAGAGGAAATATGTTTGCTATTTCTATCCAGAGCTAAGCAATGCGTGAAACGATTTGCCTAGAATCACATTGAAGTGATGTGTCAAACCGGGAATTTCGGTGTGTGTAGAAAGACGAAGAATGATATAATGCATTTTAGTATGTTAAGAGGGCCTCGATGAGCTCGAGAGACTATTGTCGCTTGCCGGGAAATCGGTATTCGATAAGTCCGAACTGTTCTTTCCATGGAAATGAGGGGTTTCCTTTTGAATGCAAAATTACTTCATTTGTAAATAATAATACTCCTAATGATATAGATTTTAGGTGTTTTGCTATGCTTTACATCTTCAGCGAGTCGAAGCGAATAGGGGGTAGAGAGATGGTCCAAGCTCGGCTCTAAGCAGCACCCCAGACTTTCTTTCCTACGAACCACCTCTACTCCCCAAAGCATCATCTCCAAAATTTACCGCCAACAGCCTCGCAATGACCGTCCCAATCTCCCGTATCTTCGCTCGCAGAGCCTGCCAGCAATTCGCCCCCATCTGCAAAACCAATTCTCCAATCCTCCGTACGCTACGAGCTCGCCCAGCTCTGCAATCCCAGGCTCGAGCTCCTACCGGCATTCGCAGTTACGCGCTTCCCAGCGGCGAGAAAGGGTCCAATCCCAAACCTGGACAGAGCCCGTTCAAAGTATGGCCTTTCCTCGCCATTTTTGTGATGGGATCGGGATCTTATGCTTTGATGGTTAATAGTCGTGCTGGTGAGTTCAATTGCGGATTTTTCATTTGGAGGTTTATGGGGTTAGGGATGTGGTCTCGATTTAGAGAGCCGCTTTAACAAAGGAGGAGTTCCCTGCGCAGGTGGGACATGACGATGGTTCTCGTTGGCAGCTGGATACCTCATGCGGACATATTCATGTGCCGACTTTTCCATCAGCAGTTTGAACCTCGAGTTCAAATACTCTCCATCCTCCGATTTTCTTTTGCTTCATACAATAGCACAAACAGTTAGCAAACAATTACTGATCCTCAACTCTCAACCTCAGAAATGGCTGCCAACAACTCCCAAATCGCAGCGCCAAAGAAAGATACTCCTACTTTCTCATCAGAGAAAGTGACCGTCCTCTTCGTCCTCGGCGGCCCCGGCGCAGGCAAAGGCACTCAATGCGCCAACCTCGTTCGCGACTACAACTTCACACACTTATCTGCGGGTGACCTTCTGCGCGCAGAGCAAGAACGCGAAGGTTCAGAATTCGGGTCTATGATCAAGGAGTATATCCGCGACGGACTCATCGTGCCTATGGAAGTCACCGTGCAGCTCCTCGAGAACGCCATGACGGCCCAAGTCGAGAAAGACCCTGCAGGAAAAGGCAAATTCCTCATCGATGGATTCCCACGGAAGATGGACCAGGCGACGGCATTTGAGAGCCGGGTGTGTCCGAGCAAGTTTGTCTTGTTCTTTGATTGTCCGGAGGAGGAAATGCAGAGGAGACTGATGGAGCGGGGCAAGACGAGTGGACGAGCAGATGATAATGCGGAGAGTATTAAGAAGAGATTCAAGACTTTTGTCGAAACGAGTATGCCGGTTGTGGATTACTTTGAGGAACAAGGACGGGTGGTGAAGGTTGTTGCTACGAAGACACCGGAGCAAGTTTATGCTGAGACGAAGGCTAAGGTTGAGGAGAGGCTCGGCAAGAGCTTCTAGATTGGAGAAGATTTTTCTCTAAATCAAATCTTACGATCTAGATATTCGCGGGTGCTGGAGGATGTTTGCTGGTGTATTGTATGTATACTACAGAGCGATGGGACGGGTTGATATGGCATGGGATATAGAGGATTTGTTTTGTGACCTGGCTCGACATGGCTTGATTTACTTGCTTGTTTGGGGGTCAGCCCATATTGGGAATAGATAGACGAGCGTGGCATTGACTGCTTTTCTTTTGTGTTATTACTTGTAGCTATATATACATCTATCTATATCGGATATATAAAAAGTGCTAGCGTTTTTTATTGGAGAGTCCGTCGAAGCTGAATCATTTTTCTTACTATAAATCAATCTTGCACACATATACAATACAAGGCAGTAAACCACCAAGCAACAATCATACATCACCACTGCTGCATCCTCCCGGCCCCTCTACTTGTTGGTGTTGGCGTTGTCTCCTAAATTGAGTTGTCATACCTGAGTGAAAGTCTGGTGTACCTAGTAATTGACGTGGGATTTGGAGGGTTTGGAGAGTTTGTGCTAGTATTGGTATTTCGGCAGTAGCTTCATCTTCAGGGGGAAATGGAATTAGTCAGTTCAAGGGAAAGGGGGGGGAAGGGGTTTGTGGGATGAAAGGTGTTTGTTTTGGTTATTTTTTTGGCGGGGTTTAGGTCGAGTTGTTTGGGTATGCTGGTCTGAATATACCTGACCGTTACACATGTCCTTCCCGCTTACATCGAGACAGCACAATTCCCATAGTAGATATGATTGCATGATTGCACGTCAGGAAAGTATTTATCTCGAGAAGACAGAGAAGGATGAAAGGGGAACTAATGGAAGCTTTGTTGAATTGAGGTGTGGGTGAGTATAGTAAGTTGCTTCAGAATGTTCGGGTTGATTGAAATCTGATGTAGGGGACTGTATGGGGACGGATTACTTTTGTCTTGAGGAGTAGCGAGGTTTTGGTCTATTCTGTGGTGGTGTTTTCGTAATGCAGGCTCAGTATTCAATACTTAGGACAGTTAGTTTCTCTACAGAGATGGGGTTCACTCTGGTACTTAAACCGAAACTCATGTTGAGGTCAGTTTCTTAATATGCAGCACTGAAAAGTGGGATTTAGGTATCCAATATATGCGAGGGGTACTGTACAAATAAGACAATAAAGAGGTTATTGCTGTAAATTGCGTGGATTCTCCGTGGGAAATCTTGAGTCTTACAAAGAAATCTTGGTAGTTAGTGTAGAAACTTTCGATTTCGGGGGTAAATGTATCTTCGGTGGTAAAAAAACAACATTCTCTTGTTCAAGCAAACCTCATCTAATCAATTTATTATTTACCTACTTTCAACTTCCTACTCTCAAAGCGACCCGCGCAATGTATTCCACGAGCCGCAGCGATGACAAGCGAGTTGCTCTCCATATTACCCAACACAATTCTTGATGTTGCATGATAACACAGATCTGATCTATCATTCAAGTCCTTTTAAATACCGCAAAAGGTCTTGTATTCTCCTCGAGTCCTAATTGTCTCTTACCTTTTTTCTCATATGGTGAGTTGAAGTAACAGTACAATCAGAATACTGAAGCAAGCCGGTTGGGAATCATTTCTTTTTGAAATCTTTCAAAGAAAGCTTCACTTTCCAATTCAGAAACTCAACCCGAGAGCAAGTCTATAGGTCCTGATAGGATGCTGTTTTGACGTTCAAGTCAAACTTGTAGTAGAGTTTGCGAAAACTTTGCTACAAACTTGCAGCTATATGTCCCCAGAACCCCTGACACACCTACCGGTACTCCTAATACCGTGATTGAATTCACCCATAAAAATCCCGCATTAATCAGAAAGCCAGGATATCTTTGGCAACCCGCAATCCTCAACTTACAGTGCTATTCCATGACAAGCTTTCGTAAAATTGCGAATGAGATATCGTACTCAGAACCCAAAGTGCTACTACCAATTTCACGGACAGCACCGTGACTCTATGGCCAAAAGACGGATTCTTCCTGCTGAACATGTTTGGCTATCGTAATAACTCAAATCTGGTTTACGATCCTCTACTAATCTCTCCTCGTCCGAATGTAGCAGTCTGAATACGAAGTTAGTGACAGTACGGTGGTATATATATTTACCAATCTGCCAGCCTACCAAAGCAAGAAGTTATCCAAAGCACAACTGAGCACGAAGCCCTCGAAGCCAAAAGTAAGGAGCTATCGCAAGGCACAACCAGACCCATTCGTAAACAAGGAGCGCAGATGTCTTAACTTGCTCGTCCGGATCTTCAAGTCGCATACGGCTCATCAAAGAAACTTGCGAATGAGAGTGCCGTGCGTTCCCGCCTAACAGCCATCCAAACCGGCCCTGGAAGCATCCCTATGTGGACACCAGACTCAGCTTTTTTGAAGGCTAGCGACCCGGTTATCTACTTTTACGACCCCCCAGTACTACCATACGTTGACCGCAACAATTGTTGGTCTCTATGGTTAGAGGCTTAGAGCTAGAGTTAACTTTCGGTAGCAAGACTATTCTCGACAATAACGTACTTCTCGACAACAAACCTTTTCCTACGAAAGGGAAAATTCCTCATGTGAACCCCTACAGCAACGTCACACAAGACCACAAAGCGTAGCACGGACCACGGTGAAAAATAACTCAAGTTGCTCATCTTAAAAGTCTATCCATGCTTAGTCTCCAGAACGTAGATGGAGTGTTCCCCTCTTACAAATGCGCATAACCTCCTCAACATCCGTCTACTGAACTCACTTATACCCAAACTCCCAACCAAATCTTTCCTATGCATAAACCCATTCGATTTTATATGATTCACCACTTCCACCTTCCATGCTCCAACAAACAGTCTCTCCTGAATAACAGTCCGCCCTTCCCGTTCCACTCCCCCTTTTCCCGTTCCACTCTCCATCACCACGATATATAAGAACACCACAACACAAACCACTCGTCTCTCACCCACAAAAATCTCCTCCAAACAACCGCTCATCTCTTTCCTCACAACACCAAAGCCAATCTCAAAACACGAACACATTAATTCTAAATCAAAATATGATCAGTAAATCCACCTAAAAAGGATACGTGTATCTATCAGAAGAATGTACATTTAGTTAGAAATTCTACGGTAACTTAACAATCGGTAACAATATATTTCTCGGTAACAACACCCCCACATACATCCAGCGTAATGAAGCGGCCAGTCCAATATCGTAGAAGCACTAGAACATAGTGACTTTTCCGCAATCTCGGCGTCGGTAACACCGTTCATACATTGCCAGGTTATTATAAGGAAAATCCCAGGAATGAAAAACTTGAAGATGAGTCGAGTTGTCGAGGTCGGAAAGATGGTTGTAGGAGTGATGATTGTGTTTTGTAGGTTGGTCTCGTGGTTTCACGAACTTTTCCCTTTCGTAGGTATACTGTAAAAGTAAATCTAAACCGAGAAAGAAACGTTTGGAAAGGTATAATTCACCTGCCAACTACAGGCAGTAGTAACTTCTTGGGTTGGCCTGCCTACCTATACTCTTAGAAAATGCGGGAGGGGAGAAAGCATACAATTCGGAACTCAAGATCGTGGTTAATAAAAAGGAATTATCATACTCTATGATCAATATATCTCACTACAAACACCTCACCCCATCCCACCCCCTTTCCGCCTTCCCCATCCATGCATCTGCTAGTAGAACTACTTGCACCCATTCAACGCCTGCAACACCTTCTCCCAAAGCCCTTTAACCTGCACACTCCTCTCCACCTTCAACCCCTCCCTCACAGCCTCCGTCATCTTCCCAACCAACTCCTTCCTCTCCTCATCCACAACCTTCCCAAACGACCCGGCGGCCACTGTTAGCACGATCGACTCCGCCGCCTCCGCCTTCTTCACACGCATGACTTCAGTCCCCGAACCACTCGCGATATCAAGAAGAGTAAAGAAATCCATCGCAAGGTGGGAATGGTCTGTTTCGGGAATATATTTATTGGTTAATGTGGCGGAGAAGAGGGCCTTGGTGCGTTCGTAGATAGCCATCGTCGTAGCTGTGGTGAGCTTGGTTGAAGACGAGACGATCTTGGAAATCTTAAGGAGGTCTGGGAGATGAGTGGTTGGCTTTGGGATTTTGGTGTTGACAGAGCGGAAGATGGCCGAGATAGCATTTGTAATCAAGGAGTCATCGGTTTTGCGACTCTTGTCGTCGTCGTCGGTGTCCATTTTATCCTCGCTTGTAGCGTCTTCGAGGATTGGTGCGATGATGTTGTAGACTTCATCAAACATGTCTATGTCTGTTCGGATTTCGGCGTATTTACCTAGGCTATCGAATGCATGAGGACGGTACGTTTCATTCGTACGTTTCGCCTCTCGAATAGCAATCTTCTTCATCTGTGCAGCGATAGCGGCATCTTTCTCCCACAGACTTTTCCCAGCTTTAGCCAGTTTAACAAAAGCTTGGAGGACAATCTCTTTCCCGTCAAAGGTCTTGAGAGCCAGGGCCTTTTCAAGGGCCGGCCAGATTGCAGCTGCATTCTCAGTGCTTATTTCAGACCCCGAGGATGTGACAACATCCGCGATGCTCAGTGCTGCTGTGTGCTTGATTGTCCACTTTGGAGATTCCAGACGCTCGACGGCGAGACTGTTGATCTCCTTGGAGTAGAGAAGGACGGCGCGGGAGCCACCGACGTTTTCGCTCCACGTTTTCTCGAATTGTTCTTTGACGTGTTCATCGAAATCATGTTTGGCGAAGAAGATAAAGGGTAGGAAGGCGGAGGCGTATTCGTTAAATCGATCTGTAGCAAACTTTGAGACGGAGTGGACGACATCTGCTGCGATCTTTCGACGGACTTCGTCTTCGGCGTCGAAGTATAGTTTCTGGGCGAAACTTGCGAGGCGGGTCATGCTGGATTCGCTGGCAAGGCGGGCTACGTAGCCATAAGCTCTCGCATACCCCACACTGACTGCGTTGTTGCGGTCCAGAACTGCCTTTTCCAGTAGTTTGAGGAAGACATCTGCATGTGGTCTGAAGACAAAGGCATTTCGGGTTGCCAAGCTCACAAGTATTCCACCACAGCCGATCTTTGATGGCATTCCAATGCTAGTCTTGATGCTGTTTTCAAGTCTTGGGACAAGTGCTGTCATGGTAGGTTCATCGAGGACGTCAAGACAACGCTCGATAGCTTCCATGATGGGTGACTGCGAGACTGCTGTTGTTCGGGCATTGTCGATTTGTCCCGCTGTGAGACCGTACTCAGCTGCTCGCTGGCGATAGTATTCAACACCTTCGCTCTCGCCCAATGTACTCAAAAGCCCAATAAGCTTCTCAATAACATCTGGTATGAAAGGTAATAAAACCTTTCCGCCGCTCTTGATAAGTTTGAGAACCGTGATCGTACTGAATATCCTGACTTCTTGGGCGCCACTTTCCATGCCCTGCTCAGATAAAAGAAATGGCAACACCTCTTTTAGCATAGACGTTGCTTTCGAAGAGGCCCCTGATTCTACCTGACGCACAAGAATTCCGGTCAACGACATGCTCAAGGAAAGTGCAGCCTCCCTAACCGAGAGCTTTATATCGTCTAGAACTTTGAAGTTCTTTGCCCATATTTCGGACAGATACTTCTCATATTTGTCAAACTCTCTTCCCTGAATAAGATCTGCGATCGCAGCACAACTCGCCTGTCTCGTTCGCCATTCCTTGTGTAAAATACTGGTCAAAAGCTCTGACAATATGTCATCAAAGTAGAGATCGATCGTGGAGCCTGTGTCTTTGACGAGAGCATTCCAAATATCATTCATGGAACGCTGGACGTTTGGATTGGGGTCGAATTTGTAGCGATAGAGCTTCTTGATAAGTGATGCATCCACGATAGATTCATCAGTGAGCATTTGAGAGAGCCCAAATCTACCGAATGCTGCACGAGTCGTCCACGTAGCCGCATTCTGGGCTAGAGCCATAAACTTATACACCAGACTTGGATTTCCAAGCTCGTCGGCCAAAGAGACAATGTCTTTGTATGAAGTAATAGATTTGTTATCACCCGTAGGTAATGCACCGGGCTCAAAAAGTTCAGTCTCTTCGTG
Organism: Hymenotorrendiella dingleyae; assembly: GCA_003988905.1. Classification (NCBI taxonomy): domain Eukaryota; kingdom Fungi; phylum Ascomycota; class Leotiomycetes; order Helotiales; family Helotiaceae; genus Hymenotorrendiella; species Hymenotorrendiella dingleyae. The sequence continues at coordinate 47,111 of QYAP01000022.1, forward strand.
CACCTTGAGTTGAGTCTTCGTACCTGTGAAGGAAGCCATCAAATCGTTGACGAGCTGCTTGCGAAGTTCTGCATCTCCCTGCTCATATACTAGACTGAGGCCGCGAGATGCTGTCTCTTGAACCAAATCATCTCGAGCAGAGAGCAAGCCCATGAAGGCAGATTGACATTCTCTTAGACGCTTTTGAATATTGGGATGATGGCTGTTGTTTGATATGACTGAGAACAGCCATATGCCAGAGGCTTTTAAGAGGGATGGTTTAGTCGTTTTACAATCTTTAAGCAACTTCGAAACAACTGTTTCGATAGTAGCAGCTCGTGCAGTTCGCCCCTCGTAATTAACATCCACATCCAGACTCAAGAGAAGTGCCTCGGACTGCCAGCAACCGCTTGCACAACTGAGAGCGTCTCCAACGGCGAAATGGACTTCAGCCTGTTTCAACTCGTAAAGCGCATACAAGTTTGCAAAGATGGAAGTAAGGGTTTCGGAATCTTCTTCAAATACAAGTGATAGGCGGCCAAGAGCAGATATTGCCCGCTCATTGCTCTTTTTAGACTCTGCCGTAAGCAGTGTGATAAGGGCGTCGACCTTCACAGTGGCAGCTTCCATTCTTTCTGCTGTCAGGACGCCAGATGCGCTGATTTGGCCGATTGCATTGAGTGCAGCTTCTTTTGTGGAGCCATCTCTAACTTCTGCTAAAACATTGAAGAGAAGGTCTACCGTTTCTTGGATTATGGTCGCGTTCATTGTCTCAAGCCGTCCGTAAAATGAAAACCTGCTGAGAATATATCCTAGTGCAAGAATTGATCCAGATATTTGGTTCAACTCTGAGCCTATCGCCGTTGACCAAGGTTTGATATCAACAATTAGCGACTGGGTGGTTTTCTCGACTGATTCGGTGTCAACCAGTGGATGAGAGGCAAGAATACCGAAAGCCTGTGATGCAATTTCCCGTGTGGTGGCGTTGTTCGACTTGACGGATGGCATAAGTTCTTTGGCTCTATCGGCGAGACTTCCAACTGCACTGCTTGGTGCCAAGGATAATATATCAACGAAGCATCTTCCGCAATCACCTAGGCCGTTTCCATCATTTCGCAGCATGCCCTCAAAGGCGGCAGACAAGTAAACGTGAAGCGCGTCTTGGTCCACTGCTTTAATATGAGCTTTCATTGTCTCTCGAGATGCCTTGTCGGAACGGAAAAGCACGTCCAATTGTCGTTCCCAATCGGCGTCAATTTCAAATGCGATCTTGGATTTTTCTAGAGCGCTCATCAACAGCATTCGGCGGCAGTAGCTGACAGCGGGTGCAAATGCACTAATCTTTGTACCAGAAAAGTTTCCAAAGACAGACACAGAATCGACTTCCATTCCACTTCGCATACTATTTGCAGCCGTGGAATTCTCGAGGATGCTATGCCCAGTGAAAAAGACTTTGACCATCTCGCTCCAATTCGGTAAAGGACAGTCCATAGTGGCGGCTGATGGGTTATTACTGAGCAGCCTGTACCAATAAGGATCCTATGGGATGGTCAGCAATCTTCGAAATCTTGACTGGAGCAAGAAACTTACTAGACCTTTCTTGCCCTCTTCTGTCACATCACTTCGCTCATCAGAACGACCCCCGAGGGCGAGAATGTCTATCCATCTTGCAACTACATCATTGTATTCAAGGCAACGATTGGCCCATCGTACCGTAGAAAATCGAGCGCTTCGAACGATGTCATCATCTGGCAGAGTCATGTATTTCAATAACAAAGCCCGCAATTCATCTCTCAGCTCATCCTCTAGTGGCGTTGAAAAGATGTTCAAAAGACTTGAGAGTGAACCTTCAATGCTGACAAAAATGGTACTAGAAGACTCTTCTTCCGTCAAAGAGCGAAAGAGCCAGCGGACGAGAGAAAGATCTTTATTCAGAGCAATAGAAGGTGTGGTTTTAGCTAGAGACCCCAGAGTTTCGTAAGCCAAAGCTCGTAGGGCGGCTGCATCACTATCCGATTTATCGTGAGGGACTGGCCAGCCTTGATCTTCAATGTAATCCCGAAGAAAGCCAACTAGTTGAGGAGCTACCTGAGCAATATCTTCGGCCGAGGCTATTCGAGAAACCCAATTCATATAATTGAAGAGTGCATTTCGGAATTTTGTGGTCTCAAGGCCTTTGGCTGGAAGATTTGTATTGTCATCAGGTTGGATAGCCTGTCGTACGATATTGACAATCTGTTGTGGAAAGGTCGTTGATATAGCGGATTTCGTCAAGAGGACGAGTAGTCTCGTTTGCAAAGCTGGTTTTAGTGTAAAGTAAATTTTTAGCAAATTGCCGATCATCTCCGGGTCCTCGAGAGAAATAGCAGACCGCTTTAGCATATCATCACCAGCGCTAGAAATTCGCGAATTGGTATCGCCTGTTGCAAATAGTGCCGCGAGAAATCGTTCTTCATCGGTGAAAGCACCACTTGCCAAAAAAGCAAGAATTCCTATTTTCGTCTGAACCAAGTTAAGCCCTTCATCGGCCTTTGGATCCCAGGTCTCTTGCTTTCCATTGAGCGTAAGAAATTCATATTCCTGTACTGCCAGGCCGGGGCAGGTAATTCCAGAAACTTGGGAGCGAACAACGGTAAGAAGAACGAGCTTGCTAAACCAAAGAGCTACAAATTTCGCATCTTCGAGGTGCTCGTCAAGACCAAGTTTTTTTCTCAACTCATTGTCTTCTGGGCTTCCTCGCGGGGGTATTCGAAGCTGTGGCAACAGACGAAGAAACAGATTGAATATAGTGGCACACGTCGGCTTGCCTGCATCTTTTGCAAGGCCATGAAGTAGGACCGGTAATAAGTCCATTTGTTCCTATATCTTGATTAGCTCTGCTGTCTGCTTGTGTCACGGTGTATTAGAATTACGGATGACGAAAGTTTGCCAACACTTTGTTGGATAAACATGAGATCAAAATGACGAATCATAGATGAGTCCGGATTGTCCTTGTATTGAGTCAAGAGCTTTGCCACGGGCAGAACAATGTTTCTGTAAGACATTAGAACTGTTTTGCCTGTCTAGAAAGTGACATACTGGTTCCCAGCAAGTCGAATTTTAACATGTTGGCATGTTGAGATGACCTAAGTAAAATCAGTTGATATTCGATTTCTGATAGGTCTTCCCGGGGTGTCGCAAGAAGTTGCATCAAAATCCGAGAGATATCAAAAGGAGAGGAGGATAATTATTTACCTTATTGCGCACCGATGCATTTTCGCTGCCCAATTTCAAAAGTAAGGGTGGGAGATATGTGGTGAGCAGTGGTTGGAGTTTAGAGTCCTCGGCGAGTGCAATTCTCATCTCAACCTTGCCGCAGAGCTCTAGCTCTCGGGCTTCTGTTGCGGCGGCCATGTTGATGTTGGTCGTTCGCGAAACTCAGCATCACGGTTTGGACTTGAATGGAGTGCAGAAACAGAGGAGAAAGGTTATGAGAAGGACAAGAAGGTAATCAGTTGGAGCATGCTCAGAAGGTACTTAAGTAGCTAAGAAACACGAATCCCATTCAGGTGGCGACTTGCGTATGTGAATGGAGCCTACTGCTGAGATGGATTCACGAGGCCGACGAGGTCGATCCACTTTTTCTTGGTAACGTGACCATTATCAGTATGGCGACCGGGCCCAAGAGCTTGAATCTCCTGAACGCTTACTATTAACGACCTTGCTTGCCTCTTCCACTTCTACCATTTTATTAGAGCCAACAGCGCGCTCGGTAAGTAACTTGAAGGCTAAATGTATTCCAATGAAAAGCAATAATTACCCCAAAAATATACCATATACCGGTATACTTGATAGGAACTTCGGAAGCTTAGAAGGTCAAAAATGACAAAATATTTGCTACCAGGACTGCAGTCACGCAACTGCACGCAAAAACCAACCAGTTAAAGAAAGAAGCTGCGTACTTACATGGACGTAATTGAATAGGTCAATCTTGGTTCTGGGGTGTTTTTGGCTCTAAAAGAAATGGCCATGCACAAGCTGCATTTCATCTTTCACCCGTAAACGGACTGGAACACTATCTTCTCTCTTTCTCTCTACCTAGGTATGTTGTAAGGGGTTCCCTTCAAAAATCTTGCACAGAGAGGTGTAAAACGGGAGAGATGGTGACCTCTCTTAAACCCAGAAGCCAAGTGACCATTCGAGGTCACTCCAGGGCTGCCCAGGTGTTTGGTGGGGGCCAGCCACGTGAGCACCGATTGTCTTATCGGGCGGTCGCCAGGTTGCTGCCGAAACGTCACTTTTGCGCCTCTGCTTCCCTTTCAAATAAACGGTCCATCCTGTCCGCGAGTTCACCCTATGGTTATTTTATCATAATGTCTAGGGCCGCTGCAGAAGGCTACCTTTGACCTTCTCAAACACAAACACCAAAGTACCTACATACTCCGACTCCACTCCAGGGAACCGGGGCTTCTCTGACTTAACCAACCCCACGAATCCCCTCTGGCCTTTGACCAAATTTCCCTCCACCACCTCCAATCCGATCTTCGCGGTACAACACCAACCCCCTCTACAACTTCACGAAGGAGTGCAAAATATACCCACCATGGACGAGGACATAGCAAATTTCGTTGCCATCACCGGCTCCAGCGAAGCTGTTGCCAGGCGTTATTTGGAAATGACCGAAGGGAGTGGTGAACAAGCCATCCAGCTCTTCTTCGACTCGCCCGATCTAGCCTCTGGCATAAACGCAACCCCCTCAACAGCTCCTCAGATTCCTACATCCTCACGGCCAGCGGGTTACCGTCAGGGACCTGGTGGGGTAGTTCACCTTGACAGCGACGATGACGACGATATGCAGATTATTGACGACGACGATGAAGATGAACACACAAGTTCTGCCGCGGCTATAGCTCGGGCAGCAGATGCTGAAGATGATGAGGCTATGGCTAGGAGAATGCAAGAAGAGTTCTATGCTGGTGGTGACGGTTCTGGCGCGTTCGGCGCTGATGGAGTCAGAGCACCGATTGCCCGCACAACAGAAACACTTGTTGGTGGACCAGGAGGTGATTGGGACTCCCGGGAAGAGATGCAAGCAGCTATACAGCAACAATTACGAATGCGAGGACAATACCGAGGAAATGGTAAGCTCTAGATGATGTGAGATTTGTTAGTAAACTAACATTTAAGAAATAGTTGGTCGTCCTGGTGTTTTTAATCAACAAGCTGTACCTTCAATCTGGGATAACGCATCTGAAAATTCTCGACGTGAGGGTCCTTCTCAAGCTACTGGTGGCGCCTCCGAAGCTAGCGCGAAAACCCAACGACTTGCGGAATTATACCGACCACCCTTCGAGCTCATGAATCAAATTCCTTGGGATGTCGCTCGTGATAAGGGCAAGGAGGAGCTAAAGTGGATTATGGTCAACGTTCAGGATCCTTCAATTTTCGACTGCCAACAGCTCAATCGTGATTTATGGAAGCATGACGGCATTAAGGAGGTTATCAAGGAAAGTTTTCTCTTCATGCAATACTCAAAGGACGACCCCCGCGGCAGTCAGTACATTCAATATTACTTTCCTGCCCATGAAAGTGAGGATGCCTACCCACATATCGCCATCATCGATCCACGAACTGGAGAAAAGGTCAAGACCTGGGAAGGACCACCTGTACCCAATCCAGGAGACTTCCTTATGCAGCTTGTTGAATTTCTGGAGAGATATAGTCTTGATCCTACGAAGAAGAACCCAGTTGCTAAGCGAAAGCCCGAGAAGCCCAAAACGGTGGATGTGGATCGATTGACGGAGGAGGAAATGCTTGACCTGGCATTGCAGAACAGCCTCGCAACCGGCCCGGTAGCTGGTCCAAAAGAGGATGATCCTGATGATCTTACGAAGAGTTTTGGAGACTCAAGTAAGGGCAAAGGCAAGGAAGTTGAGGAGGATGCCATGGATGCCGAGGCGTCTAATGGCCACGAAGAGGAGGCTGAGACGGTCTACTCTCGCATCTCTTCTGGCAATCCACATGTGGAACCAGCTTTAGGTCCCGGTGCCACCCGCATTCAATTCAAACATTCCAATGGACGAGTCGTACGAATATTCAACGTTACGGATTCCGTGGTACGTCTTTTCGAATGGCTCAAGGCGGCTCCTTTGGAGGGCAGAGAGGGCATCGCTTTTGATCTTCGGGTCATGGGAAAGGACTTGAGTGAGAGCTTGGATGAGACGATCGAAGCTGCTGGGCTCAAGAACGCTACGGTCATGGTGGAATACTTGGAGAATTAGACGGCCGAAGATTGGGAATCTATCATATCACGGCGTTTGAGCTACGACCAGGTTTACGTCTCTGGTGTTTCTTTGAAGCAATAATGCTGCTTTGCGGCTGGGGCTTTCTTTCTGTGGGTGGGGATATCCCTTCGTGAATATTGCATCTAGATGGCAGGCTTGTCACAGCACAACACCTTGAGCATAGAGAAAATGCAAATCTTATTAATAATTACTGGCTGATAATGCTGTGATGTTGTGAAGTACTCTTACTGGTGACGTAGTTTAACAGATGTAGTAGTAGGGGTACGAGTAAGCTCTGATCAAACATTGAAATAAGTTCCCGTTGATTGGCTACAATAGAATGGCAAGTCGGCAGTGCAAGCAGTACCTTTTCTGGAGATCGGGATATCGCTTGGATGGACTATTTACGCCGACAACCCCTGAATAAACACCGGGCGGCGGAATTGCCTCCGAAATTGATTGGATGAGGGGTGCCAAACACCTGGACGTGACAACAAAACGCGGTGCCAGGAAATGCCATAGTTGGTCGTAGGAAAAGGAAAAACGATGGGCATTATGGCAAATAAATGGCTGATGGCTGCATCCCCTTGAATCAGTGCACAGCGTTGTTTTTAACTGTTCCAGGTTTCCCTCACGGCGCCTGCACGCCAGTCAAGCTCTTTCCCCCAAAATCGCTGAAACAAGGAGCTTCGTTCCTGCATTCCCTCCGGTTTGCTAGCCCGCACGTCTCTCAGCTCACTGAGCAACGCCCATGCTTGTTGGATACCTAGACATGCTCCCGCTGGGCGACAAAAACAAAACACCACGAGCCCCAAGTAGCGCAGCTTCCGGTCTTTTGGCGACGCGCTCGTTCTGGAAAACACCATCAATTGCAGATTCTTGCAGATTCATGTTCAGTCCCGTCCGCATGAGCTCATCTTTTGGATTTGCCGTCAATTTCCCTACACAACATTATCGCTACTAGATCGGGACTATCACTGCCTCAACCCCGCCATCACCACATTAAAAGCAGGCGGCGCCCACGACCGCGAACGCCAGTGCCGGACCCAACGAAATAAACAATTTCTTTCTCCGGAGCTAGATCACTTCAATTTCCTGGGCCAGAATCATTTACCAGCTTGATTTCCAGCAGCAACGACCTTTGGGTTGTCTTCCGCCCAGTTGACCTTCCATCTTGGATTTCGGCTGCCATCTTCCCACCATTGCTGATTTTGCAAGAGCAACAACCAGTTTGCCGCCCTGCCTCCGTGCAAAGCGCGCTGGGCAAATAATAAACCAGCAGGATGGCTAGTGGAGCTGTGATGAGTGGTGTTGTTGACCCAGAATCACTGTATACAAAGCAGAATTGCATAGGTAGGTGCTGCAGAGCTGAAAATCTTATGCCAATGCTGACTTGAAGTAGGTGGTGGTAGCTTTGGAAAGGTCTACAAAGGGTAAGTGATACATGCTTTACATCAAATTCCTAAGAACTCGCACTAACCGAATAAACAGAGTTGACAAACGTACTGGACAAGCTGTAGCGATCAAGGTCATCGACGTCGAAAATGCCGAAGACGAAGTCGAAGATATCATACAGGAAATTTCAATTCTCTCCGAACTACACTCACCCTATGTTACACACTACTACGGATCATACCTAAAAGGCTCGGACTTATGGATCGTCATGGAATTCTGTTCTGGTGGAAGCTGCGGTGACCTAATGAAGCCAGGCTTGATTGGAGAAGAATATATTTCCATCATTATACGAGAATTGCTACTTGGATTGGATTACCTACATGGGGATAAAAAGCTTCACAGAGATATCAAAGGTAAGGCAGTTCCCCAGGCTAAAAAAAATACAAACTAATTTTTTGTGATAGCTGCCAATGTTCTTCTTGGTGCTAATGGACAGGTCAAATTAGCTGATTTTGGCGTCTCGGGTCAGCTTTCAGCTACAATGACCAAGAAAAATACCTTCGTTGGCACGCCATTTTGGATGGCCCCTGAAGTCATCAAGCAGTCCGGTTATGATCACAAAGCTGATATTTGGTCTTTGGGAATCACTGCTCTGGAGCTAGCCAATGGAGAACCACCTTATTCTGATATCCACCCAATGAAGGTTTTGTTTCTAATTCCGAAGAATCCTCCGCCAGAATTAGAAGGCAACTTTTCCAAGGCTTTCAAGGAGTTTATTGAGCTTTGCCTACAAAAGGATCCGAAAAAGCGACCATCGGCCAAAGAGCTGCTGAAGCATCCTTTTGTTCGTAGGGCGAAGAAGACGTCGTATCTCACGGAACTTATTGAAAGATTTGAAAGATGGGCTGTGCATCATAAGGGAGAGGACGAGGATTCAGATGACGGTCGGGAGGAGCTACCACGGACCGTGCCGGTCAACGAGGATTTGTGGGATTTTGGCACTGTCCGTCCCGTCGGTGGTGCTAGAGGTGCTAGAGGTGGGCTAAACACAATGGGAGAATCTGCCACCAATGCCAGATCTTCTAGGTCTTCGGAAAGCGAAGATGATTATGCTGAACAACCACGAAGCTTGTCGCCAACCAAACCCAAGGATTCTGTTTACACTTCGAGTTTAGATACTGTCAAAGCAATGAATGCCCCAAGCAGCAACCAACCACGTCAACAATCGCCGCAGAGGAGACCTGTTCCTATTGTGCAGCCTTCCCCATCCAAAGTACCTCTACCACCTTCGCCGGAAAAACACCGCCTCCCACAACCAGAAACACCGAGAGCACCGCCGCATTTTCAGCCTCCTCATCATGATTCGCCGGATTATGACAAGACTCTACAAGAGCAATTGCAGAGAGATATGAGCTATTTGAGTATGGGAGGAACACCATCACCTCAGCCATCTAGGTCCTCCAAAAGCCGAACACCCACGAACACACAAAGCCCTCAACAGCCATCAGGATTTTCCCGTCCTTCGTCGCAACAGCCACTACCAAAGATGGGCCCCATAAGTCTACCTGAGATTCCACCCTTTCGGGGAAGTCCACAAGCTCTTCAACAAGTTACAAATCAAAGCAATCATTCTAACTCTGTATCGCCGAAGCAGCAGACTACTATGTCACCTCAACCTTTGGCGTCCCAAAACATAAACCCGCGTCAATTAGGTGGCCAGCCACTACCTGCGCTGCCCTCAAAACTTCGTGAGAACACTCCATCGCGCGAAAGCCTTGCCGCAGAGGGTTCTCGAACACCCAGTTCAATGCCTTCTCCAGCACCTACAAGTCCTACTGGTGAACTCGATGCTCTCAACGATGTAATATTCCCGGCTTTAGAAGAGGCTTTAAAACGTCGACAGGTTCGCCTCCAGCAAGCATTCGGTCGAAGCGGAACGACACCAAAGCAACAACGAGCACAGGCGGCGCATGAGAAACTCCGAAAGTTAGTCTACAAGTTAGCACATGTCTGTAAGGAAATTGATCATTGGGATAAGCAAGAGCCTGTCGGAATGGCAAATGGTGTGGAGGTATTCTTGGAGGGCTTGCTGGAGGAGATATTGGTCCGAGTTGAGCCGGCTGATGATGATGGAGATGATGGACGATGAATGACGATCAAGAGAGTTTGATGATGATGCCCTGAAGGATTGATTGATAATGATGTTGGATGAATGTTAATGAATGGAGAAGGAATAAATGAAGAGAGGCTCCACCACCACTGGGAGCTATGCAATAGGATATGCGGGAGTCAAAACCTTGGAATGCCATTACGGGGTGGAGTGAATGGTTGGGGGGTTTGGCGTTTGCGTAGAAGATTAGTGTTAGTAAATACCCTAGATATGAATTACTGGATTATTACTTTATTCGGTGCTTGCTCTCGAGGGGTGGGCGGCTGTTGATTGTTTGGGGTTCTCTGTCTCTGTACGTATGTTGGTAAGATACTGCGTAAGATTTTCTTCTTCGTTTCTGAATTCTTTTCCTCCTGTTGACTGGCATATCAAGTGGTGTAGTGCATCAAAGTTATATTGTTCGTTATACTGTTTGTATCGCCGAAGACTTTACTTTGATGGTAAGATCTGGTGGATTGCTCTACCTGGTGAATTCCAATTTTTCTTTTTGGGTGGTACAGTATTTGGCTTATGATTATTGAGTGAATGTACGTCCAAACTCTTTTGTCGACTTTTTCATGAAGGTAACTTGATAGGTTGGGTGAGGTTTATATGGTATGGAAGAGGGGGGGTTGGGGGAGTTGGGGGAGGAGAGGTGAGGTGAGGTAGGAATAAGGTTTGAGATTGAGGTGTTTGTTGTGAGTTTGTTGTGGAGTGCTGGAGTTTGGGGGGGTGAATCTGGTGGGATGTGGGATGTTAGTGGTGCACTGGTGAGTGAATCGTGGAAGTTTTTTTCTACAGCAGTAGTATTTTTGGGGGGAAGGGTGGAGGGATATTGTCTGTTGGTTGGTTGGACGAGTGAAGCTTTTGGGAGGTTTATTTTTTGGACTTTTGCTCGTTACTTTTTCTTACATGGTGCACTGGCAAACACTTGATCAGTACGCAGAACCTCGTATACCACTCCTCTAGAACTTTCTTTTGCCATCTCTTCACATTCTCGGCTTCCACTCCGAGTTTGGGTATATCTCTTACTTTGCATTAGTGCCTCGACGATTAAGGTTTTGGACGTGCACGATTAAGACCAATCAAACGATACCATCCTTTTGAAAATGGAGTCAAATTGAGCGCACCACATTAATCCATTGGCCAGAATCGTGCACGTCCAAAACCTTAATCGTCGAGGCACTAATGCAAAGTAAGAGATAAGCTCGGGGGGCCGGAAGACGATATGCAATCTTTAGAACCACACAGTACTTGAGTATGGCTTCATGCGGTGCTTTGAGGGCTAGAATTTTTGAAGGGGGGTTAGGTGGTGAGGGTTTCTAGGGTATGATTTTGTTTTTTGAGTTTGTAAGGTCAAGGGGGAGTGAGTGGGGATTGGGGGGGAAGGGGGGGAAGGGGGAGGTGTTGTTGTCGAGAAGGAAGATATTGCCGAAAGTTCTTACTTTGGTCAATAGATCTACGAGTATATCGCCCATTTGTACAGCCATATACAACACATCACCATATTCTATCCATTGAAGTTCCGGCATATTATCTTCTGCAGGATTCCGTAGTCAAAACACCTTCCGCTACCATCTGGCGCTTACGCTCTTTGTTTTCTATTACTCGTCTTCAGAATACGTTATTTTCTATTTATAGTGTCGAAAGTCCTGTTCCTTCTTCGGACATGGCTCTTGAAGTACAGCAGTTCATCAGGCCGAAATGGAGGGTTTTGGTAGTGTAAATTGTTGAAGATATCTTGGGTTTGGGTTTTGAAGTTGGAATTGGTGAATGATAAAGCTGGGTTTACGGGTTTGGTTTGGGGGTTGGGTATAAATAAGTTCAGTTTGCTGGAAGTTGGGGAGGTCATACGCATATGTGGTATTTTCCGTGTTTTTACGTTATGCTTGTGGAGTTGGCGCTGACTATGGGCAGCTAGCAGGCTCTTTAAGTTCGCGGAGTTTGTCCCGTGCAATTTTGTTCTCCTAACGCAACTATGTGGGTACCTAGAATTCAAGTTTATAAGCCTTTTTTTCCTGGCGCGAGAGGTGTTGTTATCGAGAAGGAGACTACTGTTGAGAAGGACGCTGCTACCGAAAGTTGAATCCTTGCTTCGGTTCAATTTGGTGTACGTTCTCGTCTCAGTGAATCAGACCCTCAGTATTTTGGCGCCTGAGTGCTTTGGGCAATATTTGGGGAGATTGATGATATAGCAAGGAATTTGATACATGGTTAAATCGAATAGCGAAATAATCATATTCCGGAATCATGGTATCACCAAATTCTTCCTTGAGAAATACGAGATAGGAAATATGAAGTAAAGTAGAGCCAAAAGTAACCTTCTGTCGTATTGAAGGAAAGTTGAAAGTGAAGAATAGCAGTATACGCATCACCATTATCATGCAGGGGGTAAACATCGCGGGCACCTCTTGGAGAGAGCACCCATTCGTCTTTGTTATGGTACCTAAGTTGCATAGAGCGGGTTCCCTCCTGGCGTGGAGAAAATTAGAATTAGCTGGGTAAGTGAATAAAGTCTTGGTTTTCTCAAAGAGAAGATTGAGCTTTTACTGCCGAAGATGTAGCTGCTACCGAAACTGCGAATTCCCGCATACACCCTTCAGATCTCTACGTAAAGCTATGTGCGCATGCCGTACTTGATTACCAAATTTGCCGCTATGGTTTGTACAGCGATCTACCATGCCAGATAGGAATTGACTGGCGGCGGGCGTAGGCATAACTAGGATCATCAAGGTATTTCCTTAGAGGGATTTTGCCGTAGTATTCTTATGGAAAATTCCGACCTGAACGGACCTTCTCCAACTTGGCATCAACTTGAATGGATTTTATTGAGAGTGATCAGTTCATGTGCGGTCTCCGGTCTATGATATAGTACACTGGTACGGCTTTTCCCAGCATTCCTACAAATTACCGGTAGTAATAAACCACGCCGTTTTACATATCATCTTTCCAAGTAACAATTTTGAACCGTTTTTAAGCTCAACTTTGTTGTTGAAAAGGCTCCTTTCTTCACCTCGAACTTCTAATCTTCAAATATTTGCATGCTCCGACAAAAAAGTCGCATCCTCTGTTCGAGGATTTCGAAGAATCGAAGGGATATAAAAATCCATGGAGCTTTGCTTTATGCCTCATCATATTTCCAACTGGCAACTGGAAAAGCGTTCCATGGTCGGACTCATGCTAGTACTGTAGCAACCAGTGCGGGAGTTTGTCTTCTAAGGCTTCTTCGTCGGTGGTGCGGGAAGGGGATTTGACGGTAAGTGAATAAGCTAATTTTGTGTTCCATTCTTGCTAGAGGGTGTTAATTTACCACCGAAACGCAATTTGCTGCCGAAGTGCTGATGTGGTGAACCTTGATTAAATTGTATGGAGGTGATGATTGATCAACAAATAGTATAATGCTGTTTATTGCTAGTTCGTCCCTAGTATGAATTTAGGAATTGTGAGCATCTTGTATCCGGCGGTCTACCTTGGAAAGCTTTCCCAATATAGGTGTTCTGGAAATCGTTCCCAATATAGGTTTATACAGTTTTTCAGTCAACCACAGGGATATATATACATTGAACCTATTTTTGTCAAAAAACCACACCACCGGTGAAGAACTCTGTCAATAACCACTTCTCTTCAGCAATGCGTGAATATGAGTGAAGAAAGCCAATCACACCCTTCGAGCCCAAAAGATGGCAATAAAACTAAGCACCTCTAAGTCCTCCAGCCCCCACTCGACCTTTTCCCTTCTCATAAGACACAATACACCATTTTACCAAATCCAAACTCAGGTCTTTCTTCATTCAAAAATTCTCAAAAATAGCAATCATGCCTAATCAAGCATCTCTCCATCCGCCAAACACCCCGCCTTTATGGAGACGATGAGAGATTATGTCTCCGAGAATGGTTAGCTTTGACAGTCGACACGCTGATGAGAGACTGCATGTTTGGATAAAGTTAGGTTCAGAAGCGCTTTTACACAGCGTAGCAAACTAAAACCTCGTTTTCTTTGCTGCCGAAAATGTCCTTACTGCCGAAACCAAAGAAAATTTGGACACAGAGAATTCTGCCACACTTCTTGTTCCGCCCAGTGACCAACACGCAGCATATTTTTTTATTTCTGCTTGGCCCCGGAATAATGTTGGTATTCTGACAAGAAAGAATGTCAAAGGTTCCGAGATCCCTGAATTTGGAAATTGGAAGTTAAACTCCCAGCTTCTCGCTGCTAAATAGGACGCCGTTCGGTTGAAGAACATGAGGTTCATAAACCCTCCAACTGATTCTACTGATCCTTGCCACTGGCATATTTTGGAAACGAAGTCTACCTTCGCATCCCGCGAACAAGAAAATAATACCCATGTTGTCTAGTAGCAAAGCTGCAAAAGTAGCAAAATTTCCAATCGGCAGACAAGCTCTCAAAACTCGCAGCAGCGGACAAGCTTAGCAAAAGTGGAAAGAACAAGATGACAGGAAGAAAGGCAGAAAAACCGAGTGAAGGCACCGCGTAAACTTCTAATTGGTGTCACATCCATAAACCGCCGTCTAAAATAAAACAAAGTCTACTGTACATCGATAGGAAGAGAGCAGAAATTAGCAACGCCGACTTTTGAAAACGCTAAGGAACACTCCCAGGTCTGCTGGCGATCTGTGGTACTTAACAGTGTATTCCCTTCCTCTCGGAATACAAAGAACGAGATCTTGATGGACGTTCGGCCCTAAGTAGAATGAATTTGATGTTGCTTTCCGTCGACTCGCGTTCACTCTATCCTCCATTTTCTCAAACGGGTTAAGAGATTAAAGGTCATTCTGAATGAATATCAGAGGATATCCCAAAATGGATTTGCCGCTTCCGTTACCTCTTACCATCCTGCGCACTCTTAGCTCCAAATTGCCGAATGATGTGCTGCTATATTGTTTAGAGGTGCATTCTCTGCGGCCTGGGTAGAAGCACTGTCCGCAAGAGTAGAAATCAACCGCAGCACCCCCCAATGGTTTTGGGTTTTCAAGTGCTGAGCCAACCCGTAGTCTTCATATTGTAAGTCTCGGCCCATCTGATTATAGTTCTCAAGCCACCCTAAGCAGCCCAGTCAGCTAGCGCTCCAGTGGTGTAAATATGTGATATAGAGACTTACAATGCTTCAAACACCGTTTCGAAACCCCGTACTCCGTCCAGACTCGGTCACAATAAACAATTGGCCATTTCTTCATGGCCTCCTGGCTCGGTGGCGATGCTGTAGTTTGCAATTGATAGATCCTTGGGAGGCGATCTTCCAGATTTCCCCACAGAGCAGGGAGAAGATGTTTCACGCCTTCCAGATTGCTGGTACCAGGTACTGCGTCACAGGTTACGTATAAACGATGTAAGGATCCAAACGCCGGTACGGTTCCCAATTGCGTCTCAAAGTTGCTACCAAAGAGAACATCATGGTCAATCGTCAGACTTATGAACTTGCAACGAGATGCATCGCTAAGATCGACATCGTTGATGAGGGCGTATTGGTTCTGGTGGCCTTGCTTTGTTGTCATGGATTGTAATAGGAAATTCAATTCGTCGTCTTTGCAGTTGATGTAAATGGTCCCAAACGTTAAGGTGTAGAATTCAAGGCCGATAGCTCTGGACTCGCTAGTGGCATGGAGAAGAGCGGGAGGTGGTAATCGAGAATGAAGACGTTTTTGCCTCTCATTCCAGGAAATTTTGAGTTCTCGGGGTCCTGTCGATTCTACGGCGGTTTTCCAGATCTCATTCCGGAGTTCTATTGGAAATCGAGGGAATGGCGAGAAGGTTGTTAAAGGTCCGTCGGTATCCGGCATCTTGTGTTGCCACACTGTTGGTTGGTTGGCTTGAGTTTGCCCTTCTCGTTAGTGGCTGCTGCTGTGAAAGAGCCACAAATTCCCACAATGACCCCCCTGAAATTAATGAAATGCCGAGACTTCAAGAAGGTCTAGGAATGAGCGGATCAAGCGGAAAGAGTTTTCAGGAGCGTAAGATGGATTTGACATAAGGTAGTTGCGACATGCCTGACATTTACGAAATTTTACGGACGTAGGAGATTATAAATTCCCCACTTTTCAAAGTCATATGATATTTTGCAAGTACGGCACAGCCACCAGCAGCCTGATAAGGAATCGTAAAGTGCCTACTCAAGTAGTTAGGCATTAAACAGAAAAGATCCTTCCAAATGAAACAATTTTGAGTGATAATGATCTGTGCATACGCGCTAGCACTACTAAATGAAATACCGCCAGCATGATATGTCAGGTACAGCTCAGAGCTATAATTACCTCGCTGTAGGACTCAGCGGAACTTTGCCAACAGCTGAACTCTTTTTGGAATACCCCACTCAGGATATATTTGAAGAATTGTAATGATCTAAAATGGACGGAAGAGTATACTTGAAGAAAACAATGAAAGAGCAGAGTCGGAATGGGTACACTGCGACAATGGCTTATGAGACTTCATAAAAGCACCGCTTCTCCAATTTGGCCTTTCTTGTATCGGACGAGCGGATAACATCAAGCAATTGCTTATTTTGTTTAAAATGTTGAGTGCTCTGTAGTCACGAAAATCGATGGACCTCCTTCGAGGTTGGCATCAAACCCATCACGTGCTCATCCTGCGACGACCCGGGCGATCGTCCTTTCCCCAGGCCTCAATCCGGGGAACCAATATCAACACCAAACCGTGGCACACGACGGCTCCAGCCGTGGTTTCTCACTCGCATCATCGCCTCACAACCACCATCACAACATGTGAGCTATGCTTATTACGGCCACCTCCACACAAATCTGCCCGCCCAACTCACTCTCCAGTACATAGACATACCGATGAGTTCCAGCGGATATGAACAATGACTCCCCCTCCACGCCCTCGCCAGCAACGGGCCTGCCAACCGCCGCAGACACTAGAACCGCAGATCCAAACGCCCCCATAAACCCCATCGAGGCAGCGGCTACCAGGCGGACAAATGCGCTGTCTCCGGCGCAGAAACGCTTTCAGGCGCAGATTAATAAGAAGCTGGAACATATCGATAGCTTGATCAAGAATGTGGATTTGCTGGTCTACGTGGAGCTCTGTATCCTATATTACATGGAGTTCGTAGCCCCTCCTTCCGAAGAACCAGAAGAGACAAGTACTGATATATTCTTCCAGTTGCTCCATGTTCCGCGCCATCCTCCGCGGCCTCAACCAATTCATGTTTTTAACTCCCAAACCGCTGCCTCTCCCCCCAGCACCCATGCATCGGCCTTTTGTCTGGGTAATCTGTGGTCCAAACCTCATCTGCATGCTCCTCCACATCTTTACCGCACGTTCTGAAGCCGGCGAGAGCATGCGAGGTTACCTCCACGGGGGCCTCATAATCGATTTGATAGGACAGAAAGGCCCAACTTCAAAAATACATTTACTCTTGCTGGATATCCTGGTTTTGGCTCTACAGTGTTTCCTGTTTGCGGTTGTGGTGGAGAAGGAGAGGTTGGGCAAGGTTATGAAGGCGTATACGCAGCCGAATGCAAACGGGACTCCAGCGACGAGGGTTGTGGCCCCTACGACGCAGGACCACGATGCGGAAGAGAGGGGCGTTGTGAGGGATGCTGTGGAGGAGAATGGGGATATCGAATTGCAACCATTGCGAAATCGACCAGATGGACCTTCCACGGCGCAAGAACCAAGTACAGAAATCGAAATCGATGAAGAGCGTGCTCGATTATTATCAGAACCACCAGCGAGAGAAGATAGAGGAGATGGGTTGGATACTTTTTGGTCTGGAAGAGTCATTATTGCCGACCTCCATGTATTGCATAATCTACGGACGAAATGGGGCGATTATGGAGTTAGGGATAGCTCTACCACGACAGGAGCCACGCTACAAAATGTTGGCGGATTCAGGGCTGAAGTGGCAGCTCTGACTGCGAACAGGACCTTGAGGCTTAACGCTGCGACTCAACGGCTTCAGAGAGGAGTTGATGCTTTGACGAATTAATATAGTTGTATGACAGATACCCAAGGAAGCAGGGTTATGTAAAATTAAAAGCTTCCAATGAATATTAACGCCTGCCTGTAAAACGCCTTCAGGGTATCTTGGGACTGGTATTTATGCTATTTTCCTTCCCACGTTACCAACTCCTATTCCCTTTACACTGACGATAATATCTCCCGTCTCGTCCTCGCAATCCCTCATACCCCAACTGCTCCCTCCAAACTTCTTGAGATCTCTCCCTAATGATATGACATCCTCTGTGCCTACCACATCTCTCCCCAACCGCACTCTCCCAACATCCTCGCTTCCCATAGCCATCAGCAATAACACTGTCTGAGCTCCAGCTTTCGTAATACACCCGCCCTGTTCAATACACTCCAACAACTGATACGCAGCCTTCTTCCCAATATCCTCCGGCGTAACACCCCCCTCACTAGGTGCCGCATAATCCGCTGAATATATAACTCCCTGCGCACTACTCTCCGCAATCAGACTCAACCCAAACCCCACGCCCGTCCTCTTCTTCCCACCTGGATTCGATTTATCGTTACTCGACACCAAGGGGGCCTGATCGTACTGCGCTGCAACATGCACATCACTAACCAGCGCATTCAACACTCCTCTTGCCGCATGTATCATCCGCGCATTGTTACTCGCGCTGACACCCGTACAGTACGCAACCCCTCTTATCCTCTTGACACGTCCAGGACTGCGATTCATATGTAAAGTCTTGGGTAATCTGACTTGGGCTCCAAATCGCAATTCGACTTGTCCGCCTCCGCCTTTTCCACCAGGTCCAGCGCAGGACCGTTGTAAAACTCGGAGCTCTAATTTGGAGCCTAAGATCCCGAATTGTTCGTACAATGGCAAGATGGCCGTCCTGACCGTATCCACACTCACATCCCCCGTCTCGGTAGCCCCCGTAATCACGCCCTCGCCCTCAAACCTAACATTAATCGGCGCCTTCGAGAACGGAGCAAGCACACAGAGCGGTATCAAAAACCAACTCACACCCCTACGACAAGTCTCCGGAAGCGCGCATTTGACAACATCATTCGTAGCCGCGACGCCGCCCGTGATGAGACCCGGGATATAGGTGAGTGTGGTACCCGTGTAGGAGATCTGGAGGGAGGAGCCGTTGGTGATGGAGTCGAGGAGGCGGAGGAAAGATACTTCGTAAGGCGCGAGGCCTGGGTTGGTGGGGGAGGAGGAGCGGATTTGCGAGATGTGGATTGGACGGCCGGTGAGCGTCGAGAGGATTAAGCGTTGTGTGAAGTGTTTGTGGGTTGTAAACCGAAGGAATTCGGGAGCTGGCGTCGTCATGATTTTTGGTTGTTGTGGGAGCTTGAAGTGTACCTTTCGCTGCCGAACACTTTTTTTGTATAACAAAAAATCATCGGGAAATTCTGCCGTTACCCCAGATTTCACCGCCTTATGGACGCTAAGTCGAAAGAGGCCAAGCGGAAGATCGTTTACCTCGGAGGTAGCCTGTCTGCCTGTCTGTATCATAGTAGAAAGAGTACTGTAGACAATTGGATTCACTCACAGCACTGGCATGCGTTACACATTGGTATATTTCATTTAGATTGATATTTGGAAAACAGAAATAACTAGCCAACCATTCATTGCACTTTTTTAAGAGATTTTTATTGCATTGAGGACGACGAGCTGTCAATACCTTCCCATCATATCAGGAGTGAACGTTGGCGCAACCAGCAACAGACCATTTTCGGACCCCCAGAGATATCAAATTCCTCCACTCCATCTTCGTGTGCAATTTAGAAGAAAATCGGATTTGTACAAAGTTTGGCGACCAGGTAAACGGAAAGCCCCGATCCAGGAGATAAAACTCCGTATTGCGTAGTGTTACATGCGAAATTGCAGATCTGAATGTCGCAGCAGACGAGGGAGATTTTGCCTTTGGTGCTACTTTTGCTCGGGCAATGCCAGGTTAATAAAGCAGCACCACAGCAAGCGCGGTATAAGTATTCATTAAAAGAGGCGACAATGCTGCTGTTCGTCATTCGCAGCGGCGAAACATAGCAGGCGATTGTTGCTTCAATAAGCCATTCATGCGGTGGCTTCAACAGCAACCGACTCTCCTACGATTGTTTCCTGTGTTCATGTCAGTCTATAATTTGATTTCAAGCAACCTGGAAAGCGACGGAAGGTTATTACATACCTTAGCTGGCTCTTCAGCTGGCTCTGGCTCAGACTTCTTCTCAACGACTTCCTCCTTGGTATCCTCGGCTGATGAGGCCTCTTCTTTGACTTTATCTTCGGTCTTGACTTCATCTGGTGACTCCTTGACGCCATTTGTAGGCTCGCTTGGAGAGGCCTTGGAGTCTTCTGCTGCGGCCTTTCCTTCGGACGCTACACCATTCGTAGTTTCAGCAGCGGGTGGATCGCTCGCAAGAAGCTTGTTCCACTTGTCCAAAAGAGTTTGAGATCGAGGCTTGAACTTGAACTCCTCTTCCTTTGGAATCGTGCTCAGCTTAAGGATGGCCTTCAGGACCTTGTTGATCTTGGTAGCTCGTATGATGCTCACTTCCAAATCAGAATAACCCTCAAGCTTAGTAACGAATTCGGACATCTGCTTCATCTCATCCTCTTTTGGCTCCTGGTCGCGAGTTAACAAGCCCTTCTGGAGCTTGTGTCGCAAAAATAAAATTTCCTTCTAGGAGCAAGTTAGAATCAGATTTTTCCTACCATGTCCAAATCGCAACTTACCTGCTTGTTGGCGCGCTTCTCCTCTGCGCTTAGTTCGGGCTTCTTTGGTGTCGCTGCCTCGGGGGCATCTGCAGCCTTTGCGGCTTTCTTCGTCTTGGGCTTCGCAGATTTTACGGCGGAATCCTTCGCAGTCTTTGGGGTAGCTGTGCCATTGACGGCGGTTTTGGGGGTATTTAGCTTGATGGTAGGTCTGGCCTTCTTGACGGACTCGGTGCGCGCGGGAGTCTAGAACAATTAGTTTTAGCAATGGATTTTGGCGCCTAGGCAGCTTACCTCGACTTCATCATCAGCAATCTTGCGCTTCTTGGTCTTGGGCTTCGACGCAGTTGATGGGGCCTCTGCCTCCTCGGAGTCAGGCTCGCCCACGGCATCTACATCTGCCATCTCGACGTCTTCATCCTCCTCAACGACTTTAGCAGAAGAGACACGGGGCTTCTTGGGTTTCTTTACAGCCTTGGCGGCTTTGGCAGCCTCCTTTGCAGCCAGCTCCGCAGCTTTGGTTTCCGCAAAAGTTACCAAAATATCCTTGTAGTGTTGTAAATCGTTGTGCTCTTGGGCCAATAGATAGGCAGCTTGTAAATCTTTGTTTTTGCCAGGAGGAAGGGTGGCAATATCTTCGTCGTCCATATCAACAAGGTCGTGATTCACGATCCACGAGCTGCAAAATTGAAAATCAGTAAATAACCAGAAAAAGTCGCTGGGGACAACTCACAATTCGTTGGTATGCAAATACATCACTGGATAGTTACGATCCTTGACCTTAGCTCCGCCATCCTCATAGCCGTCGCGGTATGTTCCATCAGCCAAGGCCGCGGTGGTAGGACGCGATTTCAAAATCGGCGGGGGCAACATGGACTCGTCGGCCACGATGCCAGGCCATAAAGGATAGCCCTTCAGTCTGATAAAGAAATGGTCGCCAGGCTTAGCATCAAGATGAGTCAACTTGGCCTTCGAGGGCTGCTTCTTGAGCTTCTTGGTCTTGTGTTCCGGCACTCCGCCAGACTTGCGTTTTCCCTTTGCCTTGATCGTAGAAGCTGGAGTAGCTACGGAAGCATCAGCAGGCCCATCTGCAAGTGGAGCTGCCTCCTCCTCTTTTGTCTCGTCCGTCATGACAATGTCCTCCTTTTCTTCAGGCACAGGTTTGTCTTCGGTGACGTCGGCTGCGCTTGTTTGCTCTCCGTTTGTTTCTTTTGGTTCTTCAGGAGCTAGACACGAAGAGTGAACAATCAGCAAGTGTGAACTCGATTGAAAAATTTGTAGCGAAAGAAAATTTAATGTCTTACCCTTGATTGGCGCGACGGCCTCGCTCGCGACTTCTTTATTATCAGGCGCGACGTCGCTGGCTTTGGCGTCACCATCATCAACGGGTGCCTTCGCCTCTGCAGACTCTTCTGGCACTGCTGGAGTTGGGTCTGCCGCAGCAGGCGCTGGTGACACTGGGGGTTTTGCCTCTTCAGACATGTTGTTGCTGCCGGTCGCGCACAGGGAAGGCGAGGGCGTTATGACAAAAGTCGTGGATGCGATTGCGCAGGACGCGTCGTAAAGGATTTGGTGTGATTGCAATCAGTTGCCTTGCTGATGCTTCGTGATGGATTAAGGGGGATGCCTTCGTGGTGTTGGAGTGTCGAGGTGATGGATGAAGGAATTGTAGAGGAGCCTTTGACCTGGAAGCAAAGCTCGATTCTCCCGCCTACCGATGGCACGTGACCGCTAAAGCGAATTAGTCGATGAACAATGTGGCAGAGGGAAATGAATCGAAATCCGAAGAAAGACCACGGCAATGTTACCAAAGTGTAGAAAAAGACAAGGCCGAGGTGAATTACACTCGGGGGAATAGCTGAAGCTGAAAGAAACAACGCAAGATTGAAAACACGGTGCAGCCGCGCTCAAAGCAAGGCCAAAATCACCCGCTGAGGTGAGAGGACGAGGGAGGCGACTGACAACCAACTCCTCTTTGCCGCAGCGAATCACAAATCAGCTATGATCTGCGTCTGGCCGTGCCACGGCAACACAATCACTGAGAGCCAAGCAAAGATGCTCATGGAATGCGATTTCCAACATTCAAATATCCCGTGAATCGAAATTGGAGATAACTGCTTTTGGTCCATTTAACTTTTCCTGCATTCTGATCTAGTATACAACAGTTTTTGGTAGCTGAAAACTGACCATTTGACATCATTATTCATCATCTTCATCCTCGTCGTCGTCTTCTTCGCCCTCCGCAACAGTGACTGTGAAGCTGGGGTCCTGATCAACTCCAACATAGCTGTCGCTCATCAAAAACAGCTTGAGTTCGTGCTCGCCAGCTGTTGGAACAGTGTATTCCAGCTTAAGGTTCAGCGCTCGCCCGATCGTGATGCGCTTGATTGCGAGTAGCGTTTTGGAACTCTCTTCTCCCACCACCAGCCACCAATTTTCCATTTTTCTTACAGGGTAGAATGGCGCGTGGACAGTGGTATCCACGTCGGCCGAATCGTCGTCTTCGTCCACATCCCGAACAATCTTGACCTTGAGATAAGCTGGCTCGCCAGCAATGATGTTTTCTGGATCGTCGACTTCAAAGTCAAGCTCGATGTTGGGGTATTTGTTATTCGTAAAGGCAGCTGCTTGTCCTAATTGTGATTGCGAAAGGCCCAAGCGCTTCACAAGTGCGTTGTAGTTCGGGTTTTCTGAAGGGTCCATGGCTTCCATGAATTCGAAGATGTCCTTAACTCTGTAAAAGGCACTAGTTAGCAAATATTTTTGTATTCAGGAAACAAATAAACATACCCAGATTGGTTTGCGCCTGCAATAACTTCTGGTGTGAAGTGAGGAATTTGCTTCAATGGGCTGTCACGGTCCCACATGCCTTGGACAACCATTTGTGACATCTCCATCGCATTCATGGCGTTGATATGGCCATCGGAAGATAGGATGTCGACAGTTGCACTGAGCAAGCTAAGGACCTTCATCAAGATGATCTCTTGATCTTTGGCGAGATCAATCGGAAGCTGCATCCGAGAAAAGTGCGCTTGAAGCAAGACAAAGGCTTTAAAGTGTGGAGAATCGTAGCTTGGCTGGGCCATCTTGACAGGAATTCGATCATACACTCGTCGAAGAAGGCTGTCCTCGTGTCTTCTAATTTGAATGGATTCAAATTCGGTTGCAGAGGTGACAATTTCAAGAATTCCCTTGAGCTTGGTTCGCCCGGTCAACGACAGCAAGAACGTCTGCATGGTGATGTATGAAATATTGTAGTAGGCAGCGATCATGGCAGCGTTCAGAGGCGTAACGCTGTCTTCTTCTTCATCGAGATCGATAATCTTGAATTCTGCTAAATCCTTCAACGTGGTCTCAACGAGCTCCGACAAATGAGCACTTAGACCCTCATGGGAGACATCTGTCAGACTGTAGTAACTTGGATTTGCCAAAAGACGTCGGTAAAAGTAAGTAAAGGTCGTCCAGTTGATTGCATCATCGGCCGACTCGATCATCTTTGTACTGATCTCCGATACAAATGCGTCATGCAAGTATACCTGAAGATGGCTCTCAATTGGAAGGGCCTCATTTAAGAATTTTTTGTAATACTCGCGTTTCACTGCGGGTACCATCAAAACACCTCTGCTCAATTTATCTTCAAGTGGCCGTGATGCCTTGCCGAACATTTGAAGAACTTCACTCAGTGGATAGTCGACATAGCGATGTTCCCGACCTTCGTAGTATTGAGTGCCCATGATAATGACGAGGTGAGCGGTGCAATCCAGTTCCCAGCAAACATCTCGAGAAGCAATCATGACTTGGATGGCTCCATTGTCGTAAAGATGTTTCACAATTTTCTTGTCTCCTGCGCTCAATGCTTCGTGGTAATAACCAATACCATGAGAAATAGCTTCCGCCAAAGCCTCTTCGCGGATGCGCTCTAACAAGGGCGCCATCTGCTCAACATCGGCGTGTAGGAACCGGTCCTCGTCGTCACTAGCTACGCAAGCTGCAAGTAAGTCCCGAGTTGTATTACGAGCTTGCTTTCTGCTAGGCACAAATACAAGTGCAGGCTTGTCGGGTGACATCTGGAGTATCGAGAGATATGTGGGTTTGGCCATCGCAAGCATGAGTGACGGGAAATGGGGAATGGTAAAGGACTGAATGTGTAAGTCCAAAGGCACAGACCGAACGTGTGGACTGAAGTTGTAAATGTTATGTTTTTTAGCATCAATCCATTCGCCAATATCCCGAGCATTGGCGAGAGAAACACTCAATCCGACAATCCTCAGTGGAAGCGAAGTCTGGGAGCGAATATAATGCATTCGAGAAACAATTATCTCGTACACGAAACCGGATTGACCTCCAAGCATATGAAGCTCATCGGCAATGAAAAGTTCAATGTTTTGAATGTTCTTTCGTCGCTGCCACTGCCGTGATAGAACATCCCACTGTGAAGGAGTCGCCAGAATGAGATTGCCTCTCTCAAGGAGTTTGAGATCTGCAGTAGTCTCACCGGTTAACTTCACAATCTCCTTTCCGCCTCGAAGTTTAGCAAGGCGTTGTTGCCAATCTTGTAACCGGAGGTCAACAAGCTCCTGGAAGGGGGCAATATAGACTGCCCGGCCAGCGTCCGGCTTAGACCAATGTCGGAGTAAAGCAAACTCTGCGCATACCGTCTTTCCACTTCCTGTTGGTGCGCCAACAAACACATTGTCGTCTGTAGAGAACAGGGAGTTGAAGGTTTGAGTTTGGATTTTGTTGAATCGCTCCCATTCCGGATACAGAGCTTTGTAGTCAGCTGCCTTCAAGGCAGCAACGGGTAGAGGTTGGAGATCTAGCAGTGGAGTGTGGGGTGGGAATTTCTCAGGCAGAATTAGCTTCTGGAAGGAAACGGCCAACTTTGTTTCTGAGTGCATCCATCTATCAGAGATGACAGATACGAAGTAATTGGGTGGCATCGGCTCGGTAATTGGTACAGTGAACTCGACGATATGCTCGTTCATTTCTGCTTGGGCAAAGTCTTTGCGAAGAATGAATTGATCGTGGAACAGGATGTCTTCGCCGTCACAGTCTTCAGCGATAATCCAGAAGCTTTCCGCAGCACCATGCACCTCGTCGTCCCATTCGAACTTTGGAGTGATCGTGAGTTCAACTCTCAGCATAGATCTTGTCATGGGCTGCACTTGTGCTTGAACATCTAATCTTGGGAATTTCGACACCAGATTGCAAACAGTTTTTCCCGCTTTGGGAAGCCCCAAGAGCTCGCCCATTCTAGGTGGGTCCAAGTCGAAGTAGCTAGCCCATGGAACATCGATTCTCTCTGCTTTTTGCACAATATCTCTCGAACAGCTTTGGAATTGGCGCAAGGGTGTCATAGTAGGCCACATACGTTTCTCGGCCATTTTGCAAAGCTCCAAAGCGGTTTTGGCAACAGATGACCATCCTTTCTTGAGTGTGATTTCAAAAATGGCGCGAAGAATTCGGCCAGCGGACTGTGTGACATAAACAAGATCAGCCATCAGAGCGAGCCCTTCAAGCTTGAGTCTAGAAATATATGCTTGTAGGAGCACGTTAATCTTAGCGTGTGGCTCCTCGATGCCCTCTTTGACAGGAATAGGAACACGACCAAGAAGCTTAGCCAGTTCCAGCTTTTCATCCTGTCGTACTGGAATGTATTTGAACTCGTCACTGAGCGCGAAAACACGGAAAAGTTCGATTGGAGTGATTGACGGCTGAATGTGGTGATTGTACGTCAACATGGAGCTGTGCGTAATATAGTAGTGGGAGGAAATACGACCAAGCTCAGTTGATTGTAACCTGCCCGTTTTCTTGTCGTATTTGATAAGATTGGACTTTTCGAGGACAACAGCAGCAGAATGTATTAGATCAACACGCTTCTGCTCCAGAGAATTGTCTTCCTCGTAGTCGGCCCCCACGCTGTAGAGTCCTGGAGAACGGAGCATGCGGACGAAGAGATATGTATAGCCTAGCCACTCGACACCCTCATCGCGACTTCGGACGTTGCCTAGAACAATCTCGGCGTTGAGGTTGTCCGCCAACTTACTGACGAACTGACTTTCGATTGGCAGCTGCTGGTTGAGAAGAGATAGGTAGTACTGCATCTCTGTCTGAGTGGTGATGATAATACCTTCTCCGTAAGTGTCGTACTGTGGGCGACCTGCTCGACCCAGCATCTGAAGCACATCCTGGGGACTCAGCTCTACCCAGCTGCCCTTCTCCGGAGAGTAAACTTGTGTGCCTTTGATGATGACTGTATGCGCTGGCAAATTGACACCCCATGCAAGGGTGGCCGTGCATACAAGGACTTGTATAAGACCATCATTGAAAAGATCTTCGACCGAAGTACGATCCGGTCTGCTCATTCCTGCGTGATGAATACCAAAGCCATACGGTAGCAGGTCTTTCAATTCTCTATCGTTGACAGCCTCCGCCTCTGAGTTCAGTGCTTCTCTGCTACCAGCATCGCTTCGGAGGATCTGACCAATCGTCTCCATTTCCAGTGCTTTGTCGCGAATGTATCTGGCCGTCTTCGACGTCTCTTTGCGGGAATGCACGAAAATGATCATCTGATTGCGATTGGTCCCAACGTGTTCAAGCACTTTAGTATAAGTTACATCGTTCATGGTCTTAAGCTGCTTGATAGCTTTCTTCTCTGTAACACCAACAAACTCCTGTCGAAGGGGGCAGGGACGGAACGACCCGTCGAAATGAAACATGCCTTTAGTTGGATCAACTCGGAGGAAGCTGGCTACATCTCGATAATTGGGAAGTGTGGCAGAGAGACCAACAAGACGAACAGGATCACCGGTTTGTTCCATCTTCCTAATCGTTCGGCTAACGATACTTTCCAAAACCGGACCACGATCGTCGTGTAAAAGATGAATCTCATCAATGATGATGAGTCGAACCAGATTCGTATAACTTAAGTCAGTCGCCTTTCTTGTAATGACATCCCATTTTTCAGGCGTTGTCACAATGATCTGGGTATCAGCTATTTGTTGCTTGGTAAGTTGACGATCACCAGTCAACTCAGAGACGGTAATGCCGTATGGTTTCAACCGAGCACCGAAGTTGCCCACTTGTTCTTGCACCAGCGCTTTCAGGGGAGCGATATAAACTATCTTGAATGCATCTAAATTGATATCCCCAGTCTCTGTGTTGCGGTTCTTCCCGATCTCGCGGAGAATAGTCAGCATACCAACATTTGTCTTTCCACTACCGGTCGGTGCACAAATAAGCATATTGCCATCGTCTTGGAAAGCTTGCGGAAAACATTTCGACTGAATCTTGTTGAGCTTTGTCGCCGTGCTAAATGGCACCCGCGCCCACTCAGGCATTTCCGTGACAGGGATATCGCGATCACTTGGGTCGTTGCGCTTTTTAGGAGCTGGCACGTGGATTTCCTCATACCCCTTAAATGTGCGTTTAGTCGAGCCTTCTGGGAGCTTAACTTTGGGGTTAGTCATGAGATGATTTCCCTGTTCGAACACAAGGTTCTCGAGATTTATGAGTTTGCGCGGCTGCAGTCCTCCTACGAGAGTTCCGTCCGCCTTCTCTGCTTTAGTTTCGATATAAGAAGCAGGCACGTCAAGATCCATCTTGATCTCCAGCTTCCGCTTTTTCGAACCGTCACCTTGAGATGACACTCCGCGTAACTCATCCAGGATCCACCGCAAACCTTCCAATGCGATTTCTCTTTCAACTACACCTCGTGCCTCAGCATCCTCTGCTCTCGCCAATTTCGTGAGCCAGACAACTTTATCTCTGTTAGAAATCAGCTTATGGACAAGCTCGTGATTTTCATAATCGAAGAGCTCAGCGAGGTCATTTTCAATTTCTCGCAGTGGTTTTTCTTCGCCACCTTCCTCCTCCGGAGCACCCGACAGGATTTGAAGGGCTTCTTGTGTTTTGACTTGTTGTACATGTGCGTCGGAATAGACTGTTCCAATTTGTCTTTGAAGCCAGTATGCGTCTATTTCACGAGCGGGAATGGATATGTTTTCTTTTTGTTTTCCGGAATCGGTGTCGGCTGGTCCAGAATCGATTATCATTTCATCTTCTTCCGGAATTTCCTGTGCACCCTCATCCCGATCTTCGCCGGCGCCGCCAGCTGTTGCTACCTCTTCGGCCCCGGGTCGGTCCTCGCCGTCCTCTTCATCTTCCGAAGATTCGTCGCGAATTTCGTTGACTATTACCACGCCATCTTCATCCTCAGAGTCGTCGTCGAAAATAACAGCAACACCTTGACGATCATCGATTTCTGCACCGCCCTCAGCACCATTCTCTCCATCAGCCATTTCCTCGTCCTCATCTTGCGCCTCGTAATCTGTGATCTTCCTTCCCAGATTTACCAGCTCGTTGAATTGCTTCGGAGTCATAGTTGTGCCTAACAGATCATCGACCTCCTTCTTCTTGTCGAAATCCTTCATATCATCGTCCTTGAGAAACTCCAACACGGCGTCTGCCGCGCTTCGAACGATTTCGTGGGAGACATCTCCAAGGTTATTTGCGACAGTCGTAAGTATGAGATCGTAGGTTGCCCGTGTAGCTGAGGTTCGCGGTCGATAGACAATACCCTCCACCAAAGCATCTGCTGCCGATAGAATACCTGCCCCACGAAGTTGGGCAGGCTCCCCGCGCTTTCGTTTGCGCTGCTCTCGTTCCAGCACGTCCTGTCCCTCCTGTAGTCCCCCTCTCTCCACATCTGGGCCGGTTGCCTTTTTCTTCTGTTTTGGTGCATCGGTGCGCGCGTTGCGAGAGCCCATGTCACGAATACTCAGTCGCCCCGCCAGTGATTCTGGATCTCCAGTAACTTCGTCATTGCGCCGAGTAACAAATCGTCTGTCCGCCTGGAGGACCAGGTTGGACATCGCCGAGTACTTGTATTGGGAGACATCGCGCTGTTGGTCCGCCATGTTGGCGGAAAGTATGGATTGTAGATGGTGGTCTTGGTGGCCTAGAGGTCGATATTGCTCCGCGTAGATATCCTCAGACGGCAGAAGAAAAACCCTAAGATATCATCAAGAGAGAAATTTTGCAGCTCTCAGCCGTAAAGAGCATCTAAAATGTGTAAAAGGAGCGCGATGGGCACGAACAATAAAGCTCCAGCAGAGTCTCACCAAGCTGCCTGATAGATAGATTCAGAAAACCTTGGGCTAAAATTGTCTAGGCTAGGTTGGCAGCCAACCGCGCTCTCGCTAATATTATGTAAGCACGGTCGCATTAACGAGACTAAACCGACGTCAACAGACCAAGTAAACAACACCCCTTAAAAACATCGCAAAGTGTTTTTCCAAAGCTTGCAAATATGGAGGAGCCTACGAATCTCCCTGAGCCCTTGAGAAAATTACAGAAATCTCTGGATCCTTTCGTCAAACAACGTCAAGAAGCCGCGCATATTCGACGCATCTTGGCGAGCCATTTGAATTCTGGCTTGCATTCGGAAGAACGTAATGCTCTACTACAGCCACTGTCGCTGGTGGACTTGTCATTCGAAGTTGAATCAACACCTCATGGCGTGAGAGGACTCCGGAAAGAATATCTAAAATGTGCCCAATCCAACGTGAAGGCCCGGAAAGAATATGCCCAAATCAGCATGGCCCACCAGTCGAAGCAAAACCCAACTCCTAATTCTCAGCTACATGAAGGCGCTGCGGATCTTATGACAGGATTTCTTGATCTTGTCAAGCACCAGCAGAAACACGATGTCTTGTGTGTCGGCCAGGATTACGTCGACATGCTGACCAAAAAGCCCCCAGCCTCTATCCAATATCTCGATCCAAAGGAGGTGCTGCAAGGCTTAGATCCTTTGCCTCAAGTACCACAAGAGGTTTTACAGGCGCCCGGGGCCCAAAGGGATTCTAGCGGTGTAGACTTGAAGGCACTTTTGGATCAACTTGAAAAATCAGTTCTCCGCGCAAAATTGCTTCTGAAAAGGGAGCAAAAGCTGCTTGCTAAATTCAGATCAGACCAGGGGACTTTGAATGCCACCCAAACTTCTAGATTGCAAGCTCTTGGGACTGCGCGGAATGAATTGATCAATTGGATCGAGACCGAGCTTTCACAGGCAGGAGAGAGCTCACAGGATCCCGATGAGACCATCCATACTACACCATCCGAGAGCATGGACCGTGGATATATCGACGCCCAGCTCATCTTGATCAGCCGGCAATATACTCGCTACGCAAAGGCCAGGCATTGCTTAGTGACTGCAGCAACAGGAGTCCTGGAACCGCCAAATGGAACAACATCAGAGGAGAACGAAGAGTCGACTCCAGAAAATACGGAGAACGTCGACTACGGCATGAGTTACGTCACTTATCCGTACCTCGAAGAGCTAGTAGCTCTCTCAAACCAACAAAAGGCCATCATCCAACAAAAATCCCACCTCACAATCAGCCTAGCCAAACAACTCAAAGAGGCCGGTCAGGGACTCGACAGATTAGCCGACGAAAGCCACCTACTCCCAGCCTATCCATCTCCCACCAAGACCATGCAACGCCGCGGTCTCGAACCAGGCTCATTCGGAAACGAAATTTCCCATCACGAGAAGCCAGATTCTTCCAGGCGTGCTCGTGGTTGGGCACATGCATCCGAGTCGGCAGCCACGTCGACAAAACTTTCAATTCTGGAGAAGCTAGAGGAAGGCAGTATGTCCATCGATAGCACTCGACAGACATTCCAGGAGTTGCAACGACTGCTTGGAGATTATGACGAGGGTTCATCGACTGATTTGGAAGAGCGGAAGGGGCCGAAAGATATATGGGCGAAGATTGATGGGTCGCTAGGCGCGATTAAGCATGACGAGCAAGATATTTAGATCCTACTTTAATTAGCAAGCTCCTGGTGTTTGGAAGCATTCATCAGCACGTGGTTATTACTGTGTATATTTACATGCATGAAGTCCTTAACGGCAATTCATCACCTCTTGACAAAAACCCGACTTCTTCTCATCCTGCATCTATCATTGATTTTCTAGCCAATTTAACAGCCGCTCTATCAAATTGAAAACGCAAGAATGTAAGAATGCCTGAACTGAGTGGTATTGATCTGCTTAAAGAGCCATTTAGGGGACATACGAAATAACCTCCAGATATGCCGAATATATCGGGTAAGCCGAATGACTGTACGGGGGTTATATTAGGACGGGAAGTGCCTGATTGGAAGCCTGGATAATTCCTACAGAAACGTTTACTCATACATATAAAATCTCTCACCCATTTCAAACAACCACATCTCAAACCCTTATCCTATCCCTTCAGCCTACCCCTTCTTCCATCCCATCCATCAAACCTCCCAACCTACGCGTACCAGTACAACCACACTATCACGATCCAACATTAACAACTCACCTACCACACCTCAACCACAACACTCCATTAATCCATCCTCCCACCCCTACACATCCATCACAAAACCTCAAATCCCCATCCAATTCCAACACAACCCCCCAATCTCGCCCCTTCATTTCCAGAGAATTAAGCCCTCCCTCTTAATTTCATTTTACCCTCTATTACCGGTATACTAAAGTTCGAGAAACGGGAGAAAAGGAGAGGGGCAAGCTTGTATCTCTCTGTCTCAATTAGTGCGGTAGCAATGAAAGGTCAAGAAGCAAAGTAAAGCGATGTTGTTAGAGGGGGGGGGGCTAGTAAATGAAAGGAGAAGTAAGTATAGTAAATCTTTCCTTCTTGAAAAATACGATACTTCACCTCTTTCTACGGTACGATAGATAATACTACAAGTTCTCGAGATCACCGGATAAGAGGGTGGTTAGTCCCCGGGTAACCTCCTCAGAATAAGGATTCCGCGATCTCCGGGTAACCCCCCGAGGATAAGGACTTAGGGAAAATTAATTCTCGGCCTTCTCCGGGTAGGCGACCCGGAATAAGGATCGCAGAGTAACCTCTCGCTAGGCGTGTTATTTTTCAAATTCTCTTTCTTCTGAAGAAAGTCGGTTTATTTTGTTCGAAAGAAAGTCGATTTGGAGTGAAATAAAGTGAATTAAATATCTGGTCATTTAGGCTGATTTTAGGAGGGTTTAAGGCGTTTTTCCTTAGGGAAATTTCTATTTTCGGGATTTGAAGCCTCTAAATTAAGAGTATATCCTCAAATCCGGATTTGCAAAATGGGCTCCAAGTACCGAAATACCCCCGGAAGTACCTAAGTACCTATACACTAAGCCCAATTAGGCGAAAACGTGACTTTTTATAGTCACGTTTTATTTTATTTCAATTCCGCATAAAGTCCAATTATTTTATTCTATTCTGCAAGAAAGTCGATTTATTTTATTTCATTGAATGAAAACAACCCTACCTCTCGCGAATAACGTCCCTTGAAGAAAAAAAATCGTCTCCGGGTAACCTAGTTGTGCAGCATAACTAGGTAGGGGAAAAGTGAATTACCGGGTAACCTCGCGAGAATACTACAAGTTCTCGAGATTTTTCGCCATCATCGTTGTTTACGCGTCATAACCCGGGGATAGTTACTCGCCCAAGGTCAGTCACCGTGAAAACAACTCAAGTGCTATTCTCGATTACAAAATGCCTCTCACTACGGGGTCACCCCTTCCGGGACGTGACCCCCCGCAATTCGTACTCTACATGGCGAGAATCGACAAGCGGGAAAGGTATTTCAAGAGAGGGAAAGTGGAAGTGGGAAAAGCACGTCCTATCTACACAAAATCCACCACAACACTAAAATATAACTTCGAAGAAAAAACTTTTGTATTGTACTAGTTTAAAATCCGTCAATCCGGTATGTGTGATAGACGACTAGTATGGAGTATCGATCGCAAACCCTACAAACGCCCACCTGCGTACTAAATACAGGGAAATCAACTATCTACAAAGGCTTGCCACCAATAAAGTCAGACCATCTGCGAACCTCCCCTGGAATACCCTCCTTGCGAGGCAACTTCTCGTTCATGCATTGAGCGAAGAGTTCAGCAGTCTAAGATATCATGTTAGCATTATATCAAATGGTTAGATGGAGGAGATTATTTACCTTGGGCTCCATGAAGAGAGGGACACCAAAGTCAACAGCATTTCGGCGCATGACATAGTCGACATCGAGGACGGTCTTGCCTCGGGCTTGGGCCAAGTTGAAGCAGCCGCGGATGTCGTACTTCTGGAAAACCTCCCGCAGAGCTCTCTTGTCCTCAGTGGGGAACTCGATAACTTCGACATTGATTTTGTTGTCTGCACTGGACTCAAGGAATTCCTTGACCTCCTGTTCTGCAGCGTAGAGCTTGTAACCGAGGGGTGAGAGATAGTTGACGATCTTGGTAAGAGAGTCCTTGGTAACATCACCACCAAAGAGCAGACCCTCTCCTGGCTCTGGCATGCGGAAGTTCATGGTAGATTGCACAGATGCCCAGTAAGCCTCGACGAGGTTCTTCCCGAAACAGGCGATTTCTCCAGTGCTGGACATTTCGACACCCAAGAAGGGATCGGCACCAGCAAGACGTGTCCATGAGAATTGTGGAACCTTGGTAGCAAGGTAGTCACGCTTGACAGCCATGAGATCAGTTGGCTTAGGGACATTCTTGCCAACGAGAGCTTTAGTTGCAACGTCAATGAAGTTGACACCAAGGACCTTGCTGACGAATGGGAAAGAACGGGAAGCACGCAAGTTACACTCAATAACCTTCAATGCAGGAAGACCGCCTTCTGGGTTCTCGGCCTTGATAATCTGCATGTTGAAGGGACCGGTAATGCTCCAAGCCTTGGCGACCTTGACAGCAATCTCCTTGACTCGGTCCATGGTCGATTGGTCGAGCGAGGCTGGTGGGAGAACGAGTGTGGCATCACCAGAGTGAACACCAGCCTGCTCCACATGCTCACTGACAGCGTGCAAAATAAGTTCTCCGTTGGAACCGACGGCATCGACATCGATCTCTTGAGCTCCCTCGATGAACTTGGTAATAACGACAGGGTGGTCGGGTGAAACGTTGCTTGCAGCTTCCAACTTCTCCTTAAGATCATCCTTGCTACGGATAACGGTCATGGCTGCGCCAGATAAGACGTAACTAGGTCTGACAAGTACAGGATAACCGACTTGCTCAGCAAATACCTCAGCATCAGCAACGGAAGTGAGTTCTTTCCAAGCTGGCTGATCGACACCGATGCTATCGAGAATTTCGGAGAACTTCTGTCTGTCTTCGGCCTTGTCAATGTCCTTGGGATCAGTACCAAGAATGTTAGCACCACCAGCCTCTTGTAAGCGAAGGGCAATGTTCTGGGGTAGCTGTCCACCGACAGATACAACAACTCCAGTGGCAGCCTCAAGCTCGTAGATGTCCATGACACGCTCGTAACTGAGCTCCTCGAAGTACAACTTATCAGCGGTATCGAAATCGGTCGAGTAGGTCTCTGGGTTGTAATTGATCATAACGGTCTTTTTGCCCATTTCTTTCAAAGCCAAAGTAGCACTAACAGCACACCAATCAAACTCAACCGAGCTTCCGATTCTGTAAACACCAGATCCCAAAATAATAGTTCCGTGGTCATCGAATGTCACATCGTGGGTTGTAGCGTTATATGTGGTGTAGAGATAGTTGGTATCGGCTGGGAACTCGGCGGCAAGGGTGTCAATCTTCTTCACGAATGGAGTGATACCGAAGCTCTTTCGGAGAGCTCGAACTTCATCTTCGGTGGACTTGACAGCATTGGCGATTTGTCTGTCAGAGAATCCCATCTTCTTGGCCTTTGAGACAAGTTCCTTCTTCAAACCCGACAAACTTCCAACGTCCTCAAGCTCGTGAGTGCACTTCTTGATATTTTCTAGCTTGTACAAGAACCATTTGTCAATCTTGGTCAAGTCATGAATTTTATCGACGGAATAGTTCTCGTGAAGCATAGCTTGTCCGACGGCGAGCCATCGGCGATCGGTTGGGTTTGCGAGCTCATAGTCGAGATCTTCAAATTCGTCACCTTGGAACCCGACGAAACGAGGATCGACCTGGCGAATCGCTTTTTGAATGGACTCCTCAAAGGTTCTGCCAATAGCCATAACCTCACCAACAGACTTCATGGCGCTACCAATGTCACGCTTGACGTGCTGGAACTTGGCCAAATCCCATCGAGGAATCTTAGTAACGACATAATCCAGAGAAGGTTCGAAGTTGGCGGTAGTAGTCTTGGTGACTGCGTTTGGAAGTTCTGGAAGAGTGTGTCCAAGACCAATCTTTGCAGCCGTGTAAGCGAGGGGGTATCCGGTGGCCTTGGAAGCGAGAGCAGATGAACGAGAAAGACGAGCGTTAACCTCAATGACACGGTAGTCGAGTCCATCAGGTTGCAGAGCATATTGAACATTGCACTCGCCAACAACGCCCAAGTGTCGAACGATCTTAATGGCAGCTGAACGGAGCATGTGGTATTCCTCGTCGCTGAGTGTTTGGCTAGGAGCCACAACAATGGAATCACCGGTGTGAGTTCCGAGAGGATCGAAGTTCTCCAT
The DNA here is from genome assembly GCA_003988905.1 of Hymenotorrendiella dingleyae. Taxonomy (NCBI): domain Eukaryota; kingdom Fungi; phylum Ascomycota; class Leotiomycetes; order Helotiales; family Helotiaceae; genus Hymenotorrendiella; species Hymenotorrendiella dingleyae. Next base: position 83,029 of record QYAP01000022.1, read on the forward strand.
GTTGCAAACAGTGATACAGTTGTTGCTGGCGTCGCGAACGACCTCATACTCAACCTCTTTCCAACCCTTGAGAGATTTCTCAACCAAGATTTGGGGAGAAAGAGTAAGAGATCTAGCAGACATGTTGCGAAGCTCTTCCTCGTTGTTTGCGAAACCTGATCCCAAACCTCCAAGAGCATATGCAGCTCGGACGATAATTGGATAACCAATTGTCTTAGCTGCTTCCAGAGCTTCGTCAACGGTCCCAACAGCAATTGAGTGCGCAATTGGAATATTGATCTCACCAAGGGCCTTGGCGAACAAATCTCTGTCTTCACTCGTCTCCAAAGTCTTGATGCTCGTACCCAAAACCTTCACGCCATATCGCTCGAAAATTCCCATACGTTCCATCTGGACACCCAAGTTGAGGGCGGTCTGGCCACCGAATGTGAGGAAGATTCCATCTGGGCGCTCTCGTTCGATAACATATGTGACATACTCGGGTGTGACTGGTAGGTAATAGACCTCATCGGTAAGGACGTGGGCGGTTTGGATAGTTGCAATATTTGGATTAATGAGGACAGACTTTACACCAGCCTCTTTCAAGGCCTTCAAAGCTTGGGATCCTATTGATACAACATATTAGAACAATGAAATAAAGTATGAAAACCAATTGGGTTGTGAGGCTATCTCTTCGTCGAGGTGTGCAAATGACTCATTTTATCAGTAAAGAAATTGTTTGGACCACGAACCTGAGTAATCGAATTCTCCTGCTTGACCAATGCTCAAACCACCACTTCCAATGACCAAGACCTTCTTAACATCAACAGGATTTGCGGCTCCCTTAATAACTCCGCTCTCGAGGTATGCTTTCGCGCTGGGGGCAGTCTGTGACTGATCTCTACGGATGGCTGAGCTTGTAAAAGGACGAGCTATTCGAAGGTTGTTGCCGGTAACAGCTTGGGTTTTAGCATAGAGGCATCGGGGAGAGCTTCGGACTGTCGAGAAATGTCTGCCGGCCAAGGTAGATGCTCTGACTTGGCGGAGGGAGGAGCTTGGAGAGCAGCGAGAAGCTGCACGAATGGAGAAAACCATGGCGACGGCACCAGTTGTGTCGAATTATGATGGCTATACCACAATTGCGCCGGAAGGCTTTGCAGAATCCAATTCTCCTGCTGTGTGGTTCTTCGTGATCGTTGTAAGTTGTGCTTTGAGGTTGTTCGAGGAGCTTCCCGGGTTTTAGTCGGTGAAGAATTGCAATTGCGAGGTAGATTTTAAAGAAAAGACCGTGATGATCCTAGGTCTGTAGCTTAGATGGTTCGAAATCTCTCAACATGGTCGAAGAAAGGGAGTATTTGTAGTAGATGTGGAATTGGAGATGTAGAGAAATATTTGGTGCCAAAAGAAGTGAGAAGTTAAGCGTGCAGCTGGCTGCTCTTTTAGTGTCAAACCACTGCTGCTCGTGTACCTGCCCCGCCCGAATTCGGAGAGCCGATAATTTTTTCTGCCCTGCGAACCTTGCAGCCGGCGCCAAGCGGCATGAGTTCCTTGTCAATTTTGGCCTAGCATGTGCCTATGATCAAGCACTTGACCCCGCCGCTTTTGGGCGGCCTTGAGCTGTCACCCATCTAGTACATAGCTACTACGTACAGCCAGTGACAGCCAACTAGGATAGCGCTGGAAGCCGGTGAAGTTTGCGGGCTCTAGCAAACCAACGCAGCTAGCCCGTGACGAGAGCACGTCACGGACACCGAAAATATTTAATGGGACACTTCAGACTTCCTTGCGGCATCTAGTCCCCTACTCGAATAGCAGGCCTAACCAGCCACACAGTGGATAGCGAGATGGCGAACTCTGGTAGTGGCCGGCACGAAGATGGTGTGCACCCCACGAATCCACGATTTTGAGCAGAGATTTTGCTTCCTGCATGCTTGGTGCGGGGTCCAATGAGATGGTGTGCCAATGTGCAAATGCTGATCTTGAGCCCCTGAATTGAAAATTTTCGGCTGCATTGATGATATCACGCAGCATGCCGAAGCACGATCGAGGCAGAGTTTCTCACAATTATGGCCATAAACCCAATTGTTTGCCTTTGAAGTCTACGCCTTGCTAAAGCGCCATGGTTAGGAAGGTAAGAGTATTCGGCTTCGGTCTACTTTTAATAGCTTGCACCTAATGAATTAAGGGAAATAACCCGATCGAGTCCCAACAATTTTGGAAGGCCCTGTCATAATAGCTCGAACAACAAGAGCTGCCCCTACTTTGGCACATACCGGTAGGAAATACATTCGTGGGGGTTTAGCTTGAGTCTAAACAGAAAGCCAGTAACTTTCCTCACAGGGGATTATCAAATTGAAAATAGATTGGCGTTTAAATTTCTTCATTTCTCGTAAACTCATGATTCTACAGTCAAAGGTAATAAATACCCTTTCTTGACTCTGTCTCTCTTACACCTAGTTTTGGAAATCCTCTCTACTGCAGAAACACCGACTTTGTGATGAGCACGCAATGAATGTCGGTACTTATACACATCTCTCTGCGCAGGTGCAGCAGGGAAACATATCATGTCCGTATCACAAAATATGATGAATGCCCATTCTATGTTTTGTCTAACCTGACGGCAGGATTTCTCTCGATGAAAGACAAATCCACCTTGTGTCCCAATAACTCTCGAATGTTGTTGACCTATGCAAATTAGCACCAACTCGGCTAATGGCAGAAAAGTGGGCTTACCTTGTACTTGATCATAGTTGGTCTCTCCAAACTCAATCCCCAACCAAAGACACGTAGATCCTTCGGGAGCCCCATTGATTCCAACATCTCCGGTCTGAACATACCACTGTTGCCAATCTCGACCAGCTTGTTCAGTCCCTTGTGGAAACTGAAGATCTCCATACTTGGCTCGGTGTAAGGATTGTACGCTGGTTTGAATCGCAAATCTTCAATACCCATTTTGGTGAAGAAGACCTCCATGAACTCCATCAAGCCTCCCAATGATAACCCATAGTCAGCGATGACACCTTCGACCTGGTGAAACTCGGCCAAATGCGTCGCATCGACTGTCTCGTTACGGAAAACTCGATCGATAGAGAAATAGCGAGCAGGTGGTGGTCTTCCATCGGGTCCTTTTTGTGATGCCAGCTTATGAAGCATTGCGGTCGAGATGGCAGTCGTGTGCGTTCGCAGGACCAACCGTAATGACTCGTCCTCAGCCCAAGGGTATCTATAACCTATTGAACCATATTTGCCCTCTTGGTGAACCTCTTGGACATTCTTCCAGTATGACTCGTAGTCTCCCTTATCGTCTTCGCTCTCTGCATGTGGTTTATCCGCTACCTTTGGGTCTGAAATATAGAAAGTGTCTTGGAGATCACGAGCAGGATGTTGCTGGGGGACGAAGAGAGCATCGAAGTTCCAGAAACCAGTTTCAACATAGCGATTCGTTGGCATTTCCTCGAAACCCATTTCAAAGAAAATTTGGCGGAACTCGTGTCGAACTTTATTAAGAGGGTGTAGCGCACCAGCATGTTGTTCTCCTCCAAGTGATTTGAAGTTATATGGTTTGAAGTTCGCGGTTTTCCAAGCACCCCTAAATATTATTGTATTAGCAGGGACCTTTTCGAACCCCTCATAGTTGACCTACGAGGCAATCATATCTGCTGTCAAGTCCGTTTCTTCTTTGGCAATCTCGAGGGCAAATTTAGGACCCTTCTGAATCTTGAAGCTGACCACCTTCTGTAACTTGACAAGCTTCCTCTTTTTCAAATCGGTGAGAGTTTTTGCATCTGGGTGTGTGCCAGTTTTTTGTATGGTCTGAAGTTGCTCTCGGGTGGTGTCCTGAATGGAATCGGTCTATAGAGGTATCAGACTTGTCTAATAGCAGGCTCTCAGCATTGCACTTACTGAAGCTACTAGACGACCATCCTTTCCCTTTGCAATCCACTTAGATTTAAAAGCTTTGCCTTGGCCAACTTTGGCAACATTCTTGTCACCGACAGCAGCTTCAAGTTCTGAGACTGTAAGTCCTTCCAGTGTCTTGCGCAATGCCTCGAAAACTCGCGCTTCATGACTACCATTCGCCGCGATTTCCAATGCCTCTGCCTCGAGCACAACTTGTTCCTTCTCGATAGTATCATATGCGACCATGGACCTCGATGCCAGTCGATCCAATGCGCCCTTCACTTCTGTTGACTTATGCGAAGGAAAGGTATCTGCTGAGAGAATTGGTTCATTCTGCGAGAGCGCTTGAAGAATATCGGAGGGCAGATCGCCCGAAGGCACATCTTGCGGTGTTGCCATAGTACCAGGTGGCTGGCAGAAGAGAAGAGTTGGGAGGTTGTCAAGGTGTGGAGTATTTGGAGATGTAGCTTCGTTGGAGTCACTGGCGCGGGAGTCATCGCCAAAATTATCGAGGGGTTGAAAGTGTCCGAGCGCCTTCTTCCAGCCTCGTCTCGTCTATGTCTTGCCAAGGAACAACCTCACGGCATCACTATGAAATGTTCACCATCTTAATTATTGAATATATTTAACTCTTCTCCTCAAATTTCTAGGCCTCATTTCAGAGAAGCAAGATTCGAGCCAAGCTAGTCCAGGTTTTTTCCGTTCGCAATGGACTCACTCTGCCAAACACGTCCATTGTGCCAGACCACGAAAGAGAATTGAGGTTAATGGGAGAGTTTCGATCAGATTTCAGATGCCTTATATTGAAGCTGAATGAGACTTAGTACAACCTAAAAACAAGGTGATAGCGGTGTTTGTCTTCCCCAAGCCACAATACTTGCGAATTAGCCCGTGTGAATTTATACTCACTGGCTAGAACACGCTAACCGCTATACAAATACATGGCTAATTGTCACGGCGAAGCCCCACTACATTCTACGATCTTGATACTAATGCAATGCTTTTTGGAGTTGTAACCTGTAAGTTGAAGTAATTGAACGCTAAATTGAATATTAAACTACAAAAACTAACACGCTCCCAGGAAATCCTCCCACCCCATAAGGTCAAATTTTTAATTCGTTCTCAAAGAATACTCAAACACTTTCTCAAAAGCGACCTGGGCTTCAGCAATCATCATTCTGATATTTCCCTGCCAAATCTTCTCGTACCGATCATGAACCTCCTCCGCAATCTTCTGGACATCAGCACCAACACCGGAAGCCTGCGATTCAAATAGCTCTCCCGTGCGCCTGCTGCTAGCAACAAGCCATTGCGATCTAGGTCTTCTGGTTGAATCGAAAGCCTGGAAAGCCGAACGCAAACCCGCAGGTGATCTTGCCGCGGGGTTTGCGAGAAGTTCTGCTAGTACGGCGGTGTCTTCAATTGCAAATCCAGCGCCGGACCCATGATGTGGACTTGTAGCATGAGCTGCGTCGCCCACGATAACTGTCCTGTTTTTGGCGTAGAGAGGAGCGGGGTGGTCCAGCATGTCGAAGATGGCCCAGATGTCGACCGATTCCTCGAGAAGGTTGGTAATCTTGGTAACAGTCTTCCCCCAGCCAGCGAAGTCGTTGATAGCATCTTGCTTTGTCGCAGAGCGGGTAGATTTGTGCATATCAGTCCAGGGCTCCTTGGTCGTGACAAACGCAACAACATTCATCGTCTTTCCCTTATTGATGGGGAAAGTCAGAACGTGCTTGTCAGGGCCGAGATGCATTTTGCCATTTACTGCCATCTCTTCACCCAGCTCGGCTATGGCCTTGTCCATGGGAATAAGGCCGCGATATGCGTATTTGTAGGTATAGTTTGCATGGCTCTCCGGCTTTTCAGCACCAAGGAGGGATTGTCGAACATGGCTCTTAACGCCATCAGCTCCCACTACTGCGTCCGCCGTGGCCGTCGTGCCATCTGCAAAATACAGGGTCACTGGCCCATTGTGGTCGCCATCCTCTACTCTCTCCACTCGTTTTCGAAACACCGCAATATCCTTGGGAAGGTACTTGACCATCTCATCCAGAAAATGACCTCGATGCACAGAATTCGCACCCTCATCATTCCAAAGCGAAAACATAGGCTTGTTCTCATCCTCGCTGTCATGAAAACCATCATGGAAATCAAAGTACAATCCCTTACGGTTTTTTGACAAATCGGCACGTTTCGATTCCCATTGATTGAGTGTCGCTACTTCTTGGAAGGCCTTGTAGATGTCCGGGTTACATGCTTTCATTGCTCGAATCGAATTTGGTGCAAATGCAACGCCAGCTCCGATTTCAGCAAAGTTGTGGCCTTGTTCGTAGATTTTGCATGGGATTCCTCGACTGACGAGGCCCAAGGCGAGAGTTACTCCTGCGATACCGCCTCCTACGATGGCGATTCCCCCATTGGGATATTCGGAGCTGATTTCGGCCATGGTGTTGAAGTGTTTGTGTGGATAGTGAGGAGTTTTTGTGATAGGGGTTGATGACTTTAGCGAAGTAAACTGGGAAGTATAGGTCTGTCGAGTTTTGTATGGCTGATGCTTGGGACTGATTAAGGAAATAGTTCGGATATTGTGTAATGATGATGCGAATGTGTGCCGATGCTGTTGTTGATGGAGAATAGGGTCTCGGCTCCTCCTCCTCCTCTATATATACTGAAGAGACGGAACACCCTACATCGAGATATCTATGGATAAAGCGGTTCTGGAAGGGTAGGACGGCATCAAGTGGGAGCCGGCTTCATAACTGCACATGCGACCATAAAAGTCATTGCAGCAATTGACAACAATTACATCAGTGCCATCATCAATTGCCATTGGCTGTTGTGGAGATAGTCATTGGTCAACGTGGAGGTCGACGTCGGCTAATGTGGGGGGCATGAGGAGCCTTGGCAGGGGAACAATCTTCTGAGGCTCCTGTTCACGTCATGTTAGTAATAATGGTCGGTGCCACCTATTTAGACGCCCGACGAAGTCGCCCGGTGAAAGTCGGTTATGAATCCCTGTGATCCAGCGCTATCGGCACAAAGTGCAGACGTTAAGCGAAGCCGATGTTGATATCTCAGAACATTCAACTTCTTTTCCGTCCACAATCAACGACTAAATCCCAGTTCATTCTCATAAATAATTAACTTGAAGACTTCTCAATGGCTGACTGCCTGGGTAGAGTATACAGTTTCTTTTGGCCAATCTACATATCGCAATGTATTCCAGATATGCAAGCCAAACGGAGAAGTCGGCTTATTCAGCGGCTTGCATCTAAGAATGCAAGTGGTCGGCACAGAAAGGTGCGACTGACCGACGCCAAGCGGAGGCTCGGTGCGCGGAGAATGCACCATGATGCAAGAAATCGACGATGGTGAAGAATTAAATGCCTCGAGGTGTGTAACTTCGGGTAGGCGGATGTGTATGCGAATAAAAGTTAGTATTTTGGGTTGCTTAAAAGAGGTTGAATAAGAACTGACAAAGTGCTCTGTCATGTTCTGTTACCCCTTGGAATCCCAGAGCTCTGCATGTTTAAGCGAGATGGCTTCTATTACACAACGTCAAGGTCTGTTTTCGTTGCTGATTACAAGATGGGTAAATGCCGATGAGTAACTGTTTAGGTGATTATTCAGAATATACATAGGTGTAGTTCCAATTTTCATACTTATATTTTCTTGATATTTTCCCCTCCTTAGCCTGAATCAAAGAGTGATGCGTATGGTCTGCTGCATTACTCAGTCTACTCTATCAGTCCAATCACTTTACTCGCATGGTGTTGTAGTATGCGTAGCGGATGGCTCTTTGATACGCTGATAATTTCAACAAACCTGATTCTGTATGTGAAGGTAGTATCCCAGCAAATGTCGAAGACATGTCACATTGAGCAAGCCACTTGAAAGTTATTGGAGTGAAATGCTAAGGAAGGTGCAAAGAGTACATAATGGTCGACGCCGCAATGAGGCTAAAATCAATACTAGGTTTCGAAGAGACTCATTGGTTGGCCCGTAAAGGCATCCAATCGAAGTAACCTTGTCCCAAACTTCACCTCAAATTTCTATACATGAAAGCCTACGTGTACGTACCTATTCTTGCTTCAAAGATACTCACTTGCATCTCTCCCTGCATAGATATGTGTGAAAAGAGCGGAAACTTCCCGAAGCAACATCGCAGGATCTTTCCTTTTTGGGGCATAAGACGGAGGAATTAGAAGTGGTGATGGCATTTTTTCCGCAAAGTGGGAGGCGCTTAATCTTAGGAGGCGGAGATAGTGACTATATACATTCAAAATGGCGTGAGGGTGGCTATCAGGCGTTGGAGTTGATTTTTGCTTTTGGAAGTGTTCTGGCGTGTGTTTGGGACTTTTTCTCCTGCTGATAAACTCGCAGTAGCAAATTTCCTGTCAATTCATGGCAGTGTCATGCCAACTTCCACATGACTCTTGCAATCAATACAAGTTCAAATCAACATAAGATCAAGGTAACTTTATGGATTTCTGCACTAATCCTACCATCAAGGTTGCTAAGTGCTGTGAGAAAACTCCCCTCCATGTACGTCTCCCAATAGGATATCCCGATAATTCTCTCTGAAGATTGATTGATCAAACAGCCAGTGCCGACCAAGACATTGTTCCTCCCACTGTACTCCTCCGCGGATTGGACGATCGGGAAAATAGACTAGAATACCACCTCAAACACAAATCTTTTCTCCATCAAGAGGATCCAAGACCGCAAGTTCAAATATCTTCGCGTACTTTCCTTTTCTCAGCCATTCTCTCTTCCGCCACACCTCGCCCACTTTTCCCAGGACAGCCAAACCAAACTCTGGAATTTGCTTCACCTCGCTGTGGTAGATGTATCTCTTTCCCAACGCCATAATTCGATGTGCCTCGTCTCGAAAGTTGTCGTCTTCCGAGTCGGAATCTTGCGGTGGATTGGCGGGATCTTCCTTGAACTCCAAATAAGGACGCACAGCTGCTGCGATAAAGAGATCTCGGATTGGGCCACCTTCTGCTCCAAGTTTGTAGGCAAGTCGGATATATGCTCCTTTCAGTGCATCACGCTGTTCAAGAATAAGGGATTTCAGGTGCTTTACCATGTCCTTTCCAATGCGCCGAACCCCTGCACGCTCTGCAAATTTGACAGTCTCCAAAATCAGCTTGATTTTCTGCTCTACTGTTGGAAATTCCTCTTCGTACAACCGGATTGTCTTGTCTTTGCGCCACTGTAAGGCGTTGTTGAAGGTTTCAATTGTAGCTCCATGTAGGAGCTTGATTGACTTGATGGAATGGTCTGCAAGCTCGTCTCTTAGAGCCGGGAACTGCCTTGAAAGGAACTGCTTTGCAAAGAGCTCCCTATGTTTTCCTTCGGCAAACTCCACTGCTATGAGGAATGATTCATTGTCTTCGATTTTGACTGGTTCCGGTTGCGAACCACTAGAAGATGAAGAAACTGCTCGTCTTTTGGAAGCTCCTTCTTCGCCCTGCTTAATCGTCAGTCAGCACTTGGGTTTCAAATAATTGTTGTTACAAATGGTCTTTCAATGGAGATAGGATGGCACTCTATTCTTGTCAATTGGAAATTTGTAACTCACCGACTCCTCTCCTGATCTCTTGACGCCATTCTTAGAACGATCGGAAGTTTGAGAGCTGCTCATCTCAAGTCGCTGGCGTTCCCTCCGAGTTGCTGCCTCGTGCCTATCGAATTCCTCATTTGCCTTTTCTATTTCTTCCATAGGTAGTTCGTCAGCTAGCATGTTCGCTGCAAGCTGTAGGTCATTCCCGGCTCGTGAGAGAACGAGCTTCAGGTGGTGTTCGCCGAAAGAGGGGTAAGTTTCGAGGAGGAAGGTAAGGTCTGCAGGAGTTTCGCCACGGTGATATTCGCCAGTGATTTCGAGGGCATCGTCGCTATTTTCAGGATGAACAGAGCTCTGTGTAGTACTGCTGCTGGCCTGAGACCCTTGGGCCTTTGGTTGTGCACCCATGGGTGTTGCTGCTTCATTCTGCCGTCTTGCTGGTGCATTTGCAATTGCTGGCACTGTTCGAGGCACCCAAAGGTGAGTGTTTCGTAGTCGTAGCGTGATTTTGGGCATAATTCCATGTGGATACGCCGTCATTGCTTGACTCTTCGACGGTGGAGAAGTCGGAGGTGGAGTTGCTGGCAGTGTATTGGTAGATACATGCGAAAGAAGGAAGCTGATTGCCTTCTTCTTGTTGCCTTGTGCGGCTTCCAAAGCCACGATGATAGTAGCAGTGTCAAGTTCGGGAAAGACTGTGGAGACTGCGGAGACTTCTCTATTGAGTGCGGAAGGGCTGCGGAATGCCATTGTTGTTAGTTGCCCTATGTGCATGAAGTTGCGAAGTTGAGATTGTGGTGGTTTGGGATGTGGAGCAGAACAAAGCGAAGTAAAAAGCGTTGTAGAGTGTGCTGTGAGAAAAGAGCTATGAAGTTGGATGTGTTGTGGTTGAGGAGAAGGAGCAGGATGAACCAAAGTAGGAAGTGTTGTAGGTTGTAAAGTGGAAGAAGAGAAAAAGCTGGGAAGTGTAAATATACCTAGGTACGTAGAGTATTCAAGTGGTCAAAGCTCAAGACAAGGACTGGTGAATTTACAAGCTTGACTTTGAAGGTGAGGTGCATTCTAGTTTTCTTGTATTAATTATGCATTCAAAGGATGCAGAAAACCCCTTTGAACAGCTCATTTGATTTCCAAGCTACTTTAAGTTTATGATCTGATCTCAGAGAGTGAAATGAATGAAAACCAGCCCACGGTAGCATGCTCATCGGAAATTAAGATGATTGTTCGTAAACATAGGTAAGAGTTATGAAAACGTCGTTTTGGAAGACTAAAATATCTTCAATGATAGTCAGTCATTATTCTGCCTCTATGTACCTCAAGTGATTGTATATACTCGCAATCTTTGAAGGATTTTTGGATGATAACCCAAAGCGGAATTCATTTGAGCTCATATGACCGTATACTATCACCTTGTTTTCATTCACAGTTCTCTTTCTATGTGAGTTATCTCTTAGTACATAGCTCTCATTTTTAACAGAATATCAGACTATAACCCAAAATTAAAAGTTGAACAAATCCATCTAACTCTGTGCCATCACCTCGCTTTTGTTCATGCTACCTTTCTCTATATACTTTCCGCTGTAGCCAAGAGTATTACAACCTCAAATTTAGGGAAACCCCAAGCTCTCGCTTCCCAATCAACTTACACAGTTACACACTCAAATATAGATTAAACTTTGGAAGGCATTAAAAATATCTTACGGTATTAATTGGAACAAGACCCCGTCACCCCCCCTTTTCTCCCTTTTTGATCTTAATTCTCTGTGAGGGCCGGGCAGAATAGAGATCAAAACGAATGAGGTCCTACAAACGGGAGAGCTTCTTCCGATCAACCTCAATTCTCTGTGATAATCTGAAACAATTAATCTCAAAACGGGCGAGCGGGGGGGTCCCTTGTATTCCAATTAATACGGTAGATTCAAAGCTAATAAATCATCGTGTAGATTAATTTCGGGAGGGGAAACTGTTGATAAATCATAGCTTGGTATGAACTAGAAGGATTTTGGCTACTCCTAGCCTCAGCGGAAAGGAGATGTATTATACCCTAGTATATATCAACCTTTTGTAAAAGAACCTCGGGTCACAACAAAGAAACCAATTGCAAATGGACTTTTGCGACGCGCGTGCTATTGTCCGGTTGTCATTCTATATTCTCCTCAAACATCGTATCTTGGCAAATATTCTTGCCAAAAGTAGTTCACGCTGTAACCTGAAAATGAAATGTCAGGTGCTGCTGTGCGCTAATTGATTACAGATTTTATGGATGGTAACTCTATTGCTCTATAAGAAGTAGATGATTTGATTGCCCAGTAGGTTTTGCTTGAAAAAAAACCAGGGAAAGAGCTTCTTGAAGGTGTTTTTTGGTATGGTATTGGTGGGCGACGAGAACGAAGATCGAGACGACCCAAGATTGAAAACGCATTGCGAACAGATTTAAGTAGTAGGAGATTCCTCGACGTGGCCTACATCAGCTACTATAATAAATAGGAATTCGCCAAAGAGTATTGGTGTATTTGGGGGGAGCGCAAATTTGGATCCAGGGGCTTCGGCTAATTAGCCGAATCTGAGCGAAGCCGCGAAGGGGGTGTAGATGAGATCCCAAACACTTTCCGTACACAACAACTAATCAAGTAAAGTAGAATCAGCTCTAATATTGTGTTTAATACGCTAGAAGGCGAACGTTGAACGGGGCATAATTCCGAATTCAAAGCTATTTCGGAATTGCAAATGATCCATGCCAGGAAAAGTGGCTATTGGATTTTCTTCGCGGAGATTAGTTTCGATTTGTGGTCTCATTCAGTATCTACTATCTAGTATGATCATCTTGCGAGTTCACTCTTGATGTGGCGTGGGATTATGGTAGGTGTTTGGAAACCGTTCGCAGTAGGTTGGATTTTTGGGGGAAATCAATTTGGTCCAGAGATATTGGGGAAGATGCGAAGGTGCCGAGTATTCGACAGAATATGGCAACGGTAAAGCAGAGCTGGGAGATAGACAACATGCACCTTGTGAAGTGAGACAGGATTTTGACTATGTGAAGCTAGGATTACCGAGGTGAGTCGCAGGGAAAGATATGACTACCAACTTTCATTCACTCTCATAAGGGCTCCAAACCGCAGCCATGGACCCATAGATGGTTGACAAAGAACTCGTTTAGAAGAAGGCAGCAGACTACACATCCCAAACTCTCAGCTAGTGACTTTAGTATTTGCGAATAACATGGTGTTACTCAAAATATCCCGAGAGAATAAAGATAAGGCCTGGGTGAGAATGCATTTATCGGCACTCCACCACAGATCAGATCGCTCTTCTGGAGCAATACATCATTAGTTGCTGCATCTCGACACGCGCGAAAGGGACTCTCAAAAAAAAAGACCCCTTCACCATGCGGGTTTAAAATGATATTCATTTGTAGTTTGACTGCATACTATGGAAGGACACCGCTAAATTTCACGACACGATGGTTGACCACCGAGATGAGCCAGGGTCCGCAACGTGTGATAGCTCAGGTCTTTGGAAGTGAAGTTTTCTTGATGAGGGAATGCCTGAAGACTTGTGACAGTTCAGTACCGACATACCATTTCCTTTCCAAGGATAAGCAGTCAAAGCAAAGACCACCAGTGATCAACCAAAATGTAGAGTCGCAGTATATAGTACTCTCGTTCTATCTTCTATTTTATTCATTGAATTGGGGCTTTGCATCATGGATGGAAGGAAATTTAGAGAACTCTGAGTAGCATTCACGGACTTTTGTAGAACGTCTCCTCTTCTGCCACTCAAAGTCGATTGCTTGCTTGAGCGGTGAAGTGTGGAGCTTGTGGAAAGAGGCAAGAGGACTATCAATGCTGCGCTTTAAAATCGATACCAAGCAAACTCTCAAATAATTTCCTAGATATGTTGATTCGAGGAGGAATCTGATAATCACGAGTTGAGAAACAGAAAGATATAAATACCTAGTGTGTTCGACGCAATTAGAGGCTACCTCGAAGAAAATTACATGAAATCGGTCGCTGTATTTGACGCCTGGAAGGTAGACTGACACATAATTTGATATCAGGAGTACCCTCAGAAGCCCCGAAAGGGAGGATTCCGTGCAACCCGATTAACATCTAAAGTCAAGACCGGCAATTTCGAGGGACGATTCATAACATAGGAAGGGATTCACTTGAACCATAACCCCCGTCGCCTTAAGTCAGAATTACCCAATAAACGAATAGAAAAGATTAATGGCATGGACTTCCATCAACTTTCAAGGAAATACTCAAGCAAGGTGCCTCAAGGATGCGTTCGTTTGTCCTTGGTGTATCTGCAGGAGATTGAGCTTGGAGAGTTTTAATATAATTTGTATTGCCGATAATTCTCTCTGCCAGCCAGCTTTGAATACCTAGGTACATAGCATTAATGATAGCCACTTTATGATTAGCTATTTTGCTGGACTGCGATCCCCTACTCGCCACCTGTGACAGCCAACTTACCATGATGAGAGCTTCAGAAGCCATTTCAGTCTGAATGCTGGGAAATTTTTGGTGTCCATCGCACTCCCAACGCAAGGGCTATTTCTCAAGGCATGCAGTGATTTAAGAATTTATTTTTGAATTTTGTTGCTTGTCGTACAGGAAGTTTGGATGCAAGGGCTTTGGTTGAAGAGTTAACGACATCCGAATCAACGCAATATTTGATGCCCTTTCTGTGCCGGCCCTTGTAATAACTAACCTCACGCTCAGGATGCCACTATTCCGTGAACCCTTTCACAGCTCCTCAAAAAGGTAGGTGTGGGAAGCCTAATTGAGAGCGGTGACCCACTTTCGGCTACTGTACACACATGCCAAAAAGATTCACAAAACACCTCCCGCAGCGCTGTCAACCTTCCAAGTTGCACAAAGCAGCAAACAACGTAGAAAGAAATAGCAAAAAAATTCAAAAAATATATGTTCTGCTGGAGTTTTACTCCAGGTGGGTGTCGAACCCACGACTTTCGCATCTCTACGATGAAAGATCATATTAATCAGTTGCCTGAAGAATATAAGAACGACACGCTAACCACTCTATAATGCCCTAGTTAGTCTCTGAATGTTTTCAAAGCAGTGATGGAGTTGCACTTACGCGTCACTGGAGTTTGGAGCAGATTTGAAATTAAGATCGGCTTATTACGTTTTATTAAGCACCTAAGTGTGAGCCCCGCTTTTATCGGAACTTAAGGGCCGATGCCCGGGTCGGAGTGACGTCCTTCAGCCTTATTGATTTTATTCAGGGCAACTCACGCGAACAACAATTTTTACAAGACAACACAATCGGAAAGTCTACAATTATGGCTGCGGATGATCCTGTCCCTCAAAATGGCGCCGAGGAAGAGGAAGAAGACGATTACATGAACTTTGCCATCCCGGAATCCACAAAACCCAAAGAAAAAGAAACCTCCATTCAGCGCCGCGCCCGCCAAAAGCGCGAGTCCGAAGCTCGCGGCCGAGTCAAATCAAAAGCAGAGCTCGCCGAGGAAGAAGCCGCTAACAGAGAGCACGCCATGTCACAATCGCTTCTGGAAAACCCGGAGATCGTCGCCAAGAATAAGGGGTTTAACATGATGGCGAAGATGGGATTCAAGCCCGGCGGCGCATTGGGAAGCAAGGACAACAAAGATGCGAGACTGGAACCTGTGGGCGTCACAGTGAAGATTGATAAAGGGGGAATTGGTCTGGATGGGGAGAGAAAAAGGAAGATTAGGGAGGAGGCGGAGAGGGATGGGAAGAGGGTTAAGGCGGAGGAGGTGGATTATCGAGAGAGGGTGAGGAGGGAGAGGGAGGAGGCTAGGTTGGAGGGGCAAGTTGCGGCGGCTATGAGGGTTGCTGAGCGCATGGCTGGCGAGAAGGAGGAGGAAGAAGCACTCAATGCTGGGGAGTCACAAGATCGTACAGGTGCGAAAAAGAGGACAATCTCCAATAAACCTTTGAAGCAGATCAATGTGCTATGGCGGGGTCTTATTCGCAAAAGGGAAGAAAAGGAGAGGGACCGAAGAATGCGGTATGACTTGCAACAGAGTCTCTCACGAAATCCGACGTACGATGATAAAGACGAAGACCAAGACGACAAGAGAGCACTTGGAAAAGATGTGGTTCAGCATACTCTTGTGGAGGATCTGGAGGAGGAAGACACTGAATTGGATGCCTTTAACGAATTGGACCCGGCAGAGCGTTTGGAGAAACTCATTCAGTTTCTACGGCAAGAGTTCCACTATTGTTTCTGGTGCAAGTTCACATACCCGGAAACAGAAATGGAAGGATGCCCAGGTTTGACAGAGGAAGACCATGACTAGGAGTGGCATCTTGTTTTTTATTGGCGTTTGTAGGAATGATACCCAAGTTTGCCCCAAGTATGGCCCGATATTCTTTTATACATACCTGTACAGTACAATACACTTGCTCATACCACATGAGCTACAAGTACATTCACAATATTTTCACACTATTCCTCTACATCCGTAGACCAGGGCAAACATTCCGGAACGCCCATCTGCTTGGCTGCCAAATCTGCTACCACAGGGGCAGTGTAAATCTCCCGCTCTTCCGCCTCTGCCATCGTCTGGAACGCATGCCGAAGCAATTGGGTGAGGAGGAGGAGTACCTCGTCAAGCTTCGCCTCCTCAGACAAATCCTCAAATTTGATTCCTTTCTCTAGCAAAGCCTCGATTCGTGACTGCTTAAAATGGCCGAAAATCTTTGTAACTTGTGCTAGTCTGTTTTTCGTGTCATATTTCCTCAAGCCGAGGCGTCGAGGTTTATATCCTCCTGCGTTTTCTTGACCAAGTCGCGTAAGTTGAAGCACGATTGCCTTGGCAGTCTCATCTCCTGGGAGAGCGTTGAAATGATACTTTAGAGCGTTCAAAGCTACAGCCGTTCCAGCTGGATCCTCTGCGAGACTGAAGGCTTTGATCACAGTGTCGTAAAGCTCACTAGGGAAGGGACCCTCTTTCCTCAAGGTAGCCTTATGTTTCAGGAACTCCTGGAACAAAGTTCTGGCCTTTGGAAATACCTTTCCAACCAATTCGAACTCTGGCACATCTTTCTTGATGCGATGTGATGATTGACATAGACGATGCCATAAGATGAGGAAAGTTTCATAATCAGGGGCCACCGTAGATTCCGTTATTGAACTGTAGGTCTCCCATATCCAATCGTTGCGATGGTTACGTGCGTCCAGTGAGAGAAGCTCATTCATATAAGAAAGGTTAGGCTTAATCTCAGTGCTTCTCAGGGTATTGAGGAGATCTTTTAGAGCGGTAGAGTTCTGGCGTGTTCGGTAAAATCGAACGAGTAAACAAAAGGTTTCAATGGTCGCAGACGGCAGTAGAGCCACGCCTTTCGAATCCTGTTTGCCGATTGTAGCAACGGCACGTACAGGGCCTCCCAACTCAAATCTTGCGCTCCGCGCCCTAACATGCCTTATTCTCTCATTAATCATCTTCCAAGCCGTGTCTTCAGCCAAGCTCATGCTTGTGCGTGTTCCCTCCCGAATCCAGGCGCCAATGAGGCCGTTGACATATCGAGCATCTGGACATATTCCGCGCGCCGACATGAGATCAAGAACTCTCTGCGCACCAACAAGCTCTCCATCTCCTATGAGCTTCTTGATCCAACTTCCGAAGAAGTACTTGTTATTAAACTCGGAGGGTAGCCGCGCTGTAACGTGAAAATTGACATTGATTGCTTTATTGCCGATGTTGCGGAAAGTTATGCCTTCTATATTCTGCGAAGCCGATTTATAGAGAGCCACTGAATCGATTGATTTGGACATGTTTGGTTTGAGCATCATATCCTTGAAGGCTGCTAGAGCAAGTTCTGGCTGATTGGCGTCCAGAAAGCTTAGAACGATGGTGTCGTAGTCGTTCATCTGAATCTCGCCGCCCAGCGCCACCCTAAGTCTGATGTAAATAGCCCACGCCATTTCCAACGAATTACTGGTCTTAGCAACTAGGCAAGACTGAAAGATGGGTAACAGTATTCGATGGGCTGAGGGATGGGCATCAGGGCCCAGCGTATTTTCTGCGGCTTGGAGTGCCCGGTCCAGCTGACCCTGATGGCAAAGAAGCTTCACACCAAGTTCCCAGTATTCCGAATGTCGATTCCTCCATCGATCTTGTTTAATTTTAGTCCGCATTGATTCCCATAGCCCAATGGTTACTTCCAACTCGCCGGGAGCGCCATGAACCAAGAGTGACTCTATATGCAACATTCTCTGGTCATAATCCATATCTATGCCAGCCCTTTGCAGGTCGTCTCCCATATATTTGACTTGCGCCATACGGTCGAAATAATCCGTTTGATCAACTCGTGCAAATATAGTCCAGAGCCCAGACCAGAAGCCTAGAGGAACTTCCTCTGGCTGAGACAGAAGAAAACCTCGACACATAAGATATGCTC
This sequence comes from Hymenotorrendiella dingleyae, assembly GCA_003988905.1. Lineage (NCBI taxonomy): Eukaryota > Fungi > Ascomycota > Leotiomycetes > Helotiales > Helotiaceae > Hymenotorrendiella > Hymenotorrendiella dingleyae. The sequence continues at coordinate 100,894 of QYAP01000022.1, forward strand.
TCCAGACAACCTGCCGATGCTTAGGATCTCGAGATGGCTTCTCTCTCGAATCATCGCTCATGATCTTAGATAGCAGGACTCCAATGTGCATTCTAGCAGATTTTGGGAAAGATTCTAGGTCAATTTTGAGATCTAGACTTCCAGCCGTCGCACCTGGCAAGGACGATCCTGAAGACACCCTTCGTGCGTTGCCGTTGGAAGTAGATTTGTAGGACGGGATTTCTATGGTCGGGACGACGCCAGGGAATATTCTATCGGAAGGGTGAGGTGCTTCTGTAGAACGGTCAATAGGGGGTCGTTTACGATTGTAAGAGCACATACTGTCATTAGGGTCTGGCACAAAGTCCTTTTGGGATTGTATTTTTTCATTGGGTTTAATGTTGAAGAGGATCTCCCGAATCTTCAGTCGGTCCTCTGGTGATATTACTTCTTTCTCAGAGAGAGCTCTCACTCTTGCGATCAGGTTTTCCAGATCCGTGTTAGCCAGTGTGATGTCTTGCGTATCTTCCTCGTGGTCGATTTTCCCCTGAATAGCAGCCTCCAAATCTTCCTCAGGAATATTATCCGCCTCGTCTCCCAAGAATTCTTTCGTCCTCGAATGAAACTCATCCATTTCTTTGCCCATTGAATCCAGGAAAGCTTCTTCGGGGTCGTCTACTATCTCCCTCCTATCGCCATCGGGAGTCTGATCGAAATATCGCACAGTTTTTTCCTCTCCTGTTGAAGGGAGGCTGCCTTTTTGCGGACGGGAGGAACCACTATCGTTCGTCGCATTTCGTGCCAACCACGGTGGAGTCCGCCGCCGGGGGGCGTCCATTCGGAAAAGACATGACCTGCATATAAATCCTGGGCTTTTCAGAGGCAGGAGAGTTCTGGGAGGCGGCATAAGTGTGAATGTGTTGTGGGCGTTGAGATTCCAGGAGTTTGGGGAACTTGGGGATTTTTTTTGGGTGAAGCTCAGAGCCTCGTTTCGCCTCGCCGATGTCATTCGCGTTGGCGCGTCTCCCTGACTTCAGCCCTGCACACGCAAATGTCAGAACATGAAGAAAACAACAGCCACGCAGGCTTTGATTCCATTGATCATCAGGTAATTGCAGCGGAAAGATATTGAAATTTTGTAGTTGTGGAATGCTAATTCTTCTTTTTGGATAGCCTGCATTCATCTACACCCCTAGCAACTTTCGCACTTCCGCGTCCATTGAACGGCCAGCAAAGAGAAGGAAAACAGCGCCCGGGAAAACTTCTATTGGGAAGATACCGGCGCCCCAGAAGCCCGTACAATTCGAGTCACTTTTGCGAGGAGTAGAGAGTGAACAATGCGTGCAGAGGCGTGAGGAACTGTTCCAGCAATGTTGGGCAGAAACGGAGACTCGAATCCAGGTACATGACCCACCTCGAGGCGTAGGATCAAAATACTGAGCGGTAGCAGTCAATTCTAGATGAAGCAAACGAGGATACTTTGGCAGAAGTCACAACATTCGTGAACAATTCGGGGTCAATAGAGTAAGAGAGCATCGTGCCCTAATTAAAAGGACTCTTGCTAAAATGCGACAAGGGACGATGATCGATTACGAGCAAGCTTTGTGGTTACTGGTCCCAATATTGCATCCCAAGGTCTGTTGTTCAAGCAATTATCCGCACGCCTCCGAACCGAGGTTAATGGGCCAGTCGTTGTCCTACGGTCCGGCGATGCTACGAACCTCAAGGCCATCTTGAAACAGCTAATACGTGCTGCCACAAATCAAGGTGTTGATGAAGACGAGCTAGATATCGAGCAAGATGTGAGAGAATTATTATGTGTAAAAGCTGTTGGGCTAACTATCTTAGGGCCGAAAATTATTGTACTATGATCTAGAGATACTACGCAACTATGTTCAAACCCGTGGTAGTGAGAAAGTTGTCATTGCATTTCAGGATAGTGAAGCGTTCGACACCCAATTATTAGTGGAACTAATTACTTTATTCAAGTAAGTCAAATCTGAAATATTCCTCTGCGCTCGGAGAACTGATGATATCTTTAGCTCTTGGAAAGATCGCATCCCATTCGTTCTGTTGTTTGGCATTGCCACGTCAGTTGAGCTTTTCCAAGACAGACTTCCGAGAGGTGTAAGCCGCTGTCTTTATGGAATTCAGGTCGATGTTGAGCAGACCAGTGTAATTATTGAGAGGATATTCCAAAGAGCCGTAGCGAGTTCTGGGGCAGCGTTGAGGCTTGGACCAATCCTCCTTTCTTCTCTCATGGAACGGCAGCAGGATCATGTCCAAAGTGTACAATCATTCATTGCTGCTATCAAGGTAATTTATTTGCCGATATTACCTTCTCTATGCTAACAAAACCAGTACACTTATATGTGCCACTTTTACGGAAATGCGTTGAGCGTGCTGAGTGTCAGCCCGGCCAACGCTGAAAATTCCATCAAACTTCTTCAACCGGCTCACTACGAATGTATTCGAGTGCTTCCATCATTCAGGAAACTAGTAGAAACCGCGATTGAGACGCAAGAAACAAGCCACGCCCGAAATCTCCTAGAGAACGATACGGTCTTAGCTGAAGAAATTGAAAAGGCTCTCCAATCTAGCCACAAGAAAATTCTGGGGCTGATAAGAGCCCTGCATCTCTTACAAAGTATGGCCGGCGATTTATCTGGAGGAACAGAGTTGTACATGACTATCTTTGAAGGCGGATTACGAAAATCGGATTATCTCGCGAGAATTTTGAGTTCCCTCAAACGCATGACGCCCGACTCTCTGATTCCTTTTACTCAGAACATTAGGGCTTCTATCGACAGTGGGAGTGCGGAAATGGACCTTGAAGGCTGGGCTAGCGATGATAGACAATTCCGCATGGCAGTTATAGAAATCACAGGAAAGGCGGCTTCATTGGCAATTACTGCCGAGGAAAACGAAGCGCCTATCCGCAGTAGCGAAGCCATTCATAGTAGAGGGCTGAGAACAACGGTAATCGCACAACGAGTCCAGTTAAGCTACGAAGAATCGACACTTAGCGATGAAGAAAAAGAATACATAGAGCTCATCAAAAGCCTAACGACTGTTCTAGAGGAGTATTTCACGCTTGAGGACCCAAGAGAGTGGTTTCTGAATGAAATATGGCTTTGCGACTCGGCAAAGTATCTTATAGATGTCTTTGCCCCCCGACCCAGGGCTACGCTCGAGAATGCCCTCTCTGCACCAAACGAATTCCTCGCATGCGATGCCGATGCCGATGGTGAGGGACCGTCGTCAACACAGCCAGCGATTGCCATTCTATATCAGAGATATCTTGAAGCGGGCTCTCTTATCAATATGGCTGATCTTTGGTCTTCGTTCTTGGAGATTCTCGCTGGTGATGAGGTGGAGGAGGTGGATGAGCGGAAGGCGCTGATGCAGTTCTACAGGGCGTTGGCTGATTTGAAGCTTATGGGGATGGTTAAGCAGAGTAAGAAGAAGGCAGATCATCTGGCTAAGGTGTCTTGGCAAGGGCTATAGGCTAGCGAAGAAATAGTAGCGACAAGCTGCCAAAATACGAAATATATCACTGGAATTCACCTGGCGAGGGATTCCATGTTTAAGTCTGCGCCTCGAACCCCTATCTTGTTCGCTAGAGAGATGCTCTGCAAACTTCCCAGCCAACATGAAGCTTAAGCGTGCACAGCGCACGCTTTGCAGTAACTGAGAGTTACTTCATGCAACAACATTTGATCCTCACCTTACCAAAGGCATACCGGTAGCTATTGTTGAGATGCAGGTCTCATATATTTCTCGTTGCCTTCGACTAACAAATTGACTAGAGAAAATGACTCGGAAGACGACGCTATCACGAAATTTCTTTACCTTCTACAAGTTCTACTTCGGCATGGACAAGCCACTTTGTTACACCTTTTATCCCGCCTTGTCTACCCGGCCAAAGCTCCTTTGTCTCCCCATCCACGTGCTCTATTCTTGCAAAACCTGCCACCCAGCTCCTCTCCCAACAAAGAAATTCCCAGCTCGAACCCCCAAAATAGAACATCTCACCACATCCCCAAATAACCACACAAAGCTCTTTACTCCTCTCAGCCTCATATTTCCTCAAGTAAACAAAGCTCAATGCCCCAACAAAGAAGTTTCAATCTCCTACAAAACAAACCTCCACGCGCTCCCAGTGTCCCCTCCAACATTCTGGAAATCTCTCCTCTTCGTTATCTTTTCCTTTCGTCTTTTCGTTTCAGTCATTTTCTACTTTTTTCCTTGCCATACATAATATATTGCTGCAGGCAGCGTCAAAAAGAGAATTTTCCTTTTCCTGAACATCACTCGAGCATCCTTTCTGCATTAGAATATACAGTATCTACGAAAGCAACAGAGCATTTACAGCAGAGCATCAGCAGAATAACAGAGAAGCAATCACCGCTCACTCGGAACCCAAGCATATCACAACCACAAAATAAAATCCAGACAAAAAGATGCAGACCAACAAACTCCCGTCTAGGCTCGCGGCCACAAACCCCGAACTCGCCGCTAAGATCTCCCAAATGGCTTTACCCCTCCGTCCTCTCATCTCTCTCACCAACGGTATCCCGCACCCTGCTTTCCCAGGCACATTATTGAACTACTGGCTCCTCACCTCTTCGCAACTCGATGACCTAGCGCACTTCTACCATCAACGCACACCCTGCGACCTCACACACCGCTATCCATGTCCTGTATACTGGGACGTGAACGCCACGCTCGAAGAGAAACGCCGACGGATTGGACGTTTCATTGGGTTAAGAGGCTGTGATAGCCCGCAGCAGAGAATTCCTACTGAGCAGGATATCCGGGAGGAGTTGCGGCGGGCGAGGCAGAGGGATGAGGAGGATGAGATGTTCAGACGGAAGAGACGGGGATATTAGGTCATGGATTTTTAGGGTGTTTATGGGTGGTGGAGTTTGGTGGTTAGAAATATGATTTTTTTTCGCTCTTCGAAAATTTTCCCAGTGCTAAGCTGGTTGACTACTTTACAATGATTGATCTCAGAAAGCAATACAAGTGAGTTAACCTTGAGGGTTGTTCCCGCCCGTCCCTTCTAATCCAGGTAAGGTGAAAGCAACCTACCCTAGGATCATTTTCACATCTAGGTTACCCGGGTAAAGAGACAACCCCTCGAAATTAAGCGAGAATCGAAAAATATAACTAGAAGGGAGAGAAAAGGATGGGGGGAAAACACGACATCCCTTGATAAACTAAACTCCATCGTGAAGAGTATTATATTATGTAGCTGCTAAGTTGTACGAAGTGCCGCCATTTCAGTCGAGATATTCATAGTTTGGATCCGGAAGTTCCGACATCTTCCTCCTCATCATCCACCTTAGGACCCTCAACCTCATCGCTAAACTCCCCCAACTCAACAGCATCTTCCTCTCCCTCCCCTTCCCTCTCAATCTGGCCTCCAACCATCCACTTCATCTTCCCATTCCTGCCCCTAACCCTCCTCACATAAATAACCATGGGCCAGACCATCATTACCGTCAACACGGCCAAAAACAGGAGCCAGATCACTTCTGCCCAGGTATAGACGGTTTCGTTGTGGGTGAAGACGACTCTGTCTAGAGCGCGAGTGGGCTTTTCGAACCGAGGGCACCCGAGCACTTGGTGGGCTGATCCGTCCGGGTTTCGTGGACGGTCGCTGCATCTGAAATAGACGATGCAGCAGGGGAACCAGCCGCATCTTAAGTGGCACATTTTGGGTGAGATGAGGTGAGGTGGGGTGGGGTTGTTGGTTGAAAAACTGGGTTCGGTGGGAGGAGGTAGATGAGGGAATGAAAGTTGGGTGCTGTGAATGAGTGTAGTAAGGCTTGGGTGATGTTGCAACCTATTCCATTGCCATTGAAGAATTTTTGATGCTCTGATCTTCTGCTGGATTGAAGGGAGATAAACCTGCGTTTCGATAGTTGGGGTTCGGGGGGGGGGGGGGGGTTAAATATGAATTGGATTTGTAGTTTACGTCAGGCTAGAAGCCAGCGTATGTTATGACATGATAAAAATACGCGCTGCGCTTCTCAACTGTATTATACCGGCAGTTGACGTTCGTGTTTGCTATTGCTATTCGTCACGGTTCTAGAACTTTTGGTTCAAGTTGGCGCCGGGACTGTCTTAGTGACTTGCTTTCCGCCTTGGAGGCTTCGACACTTGTCTTTTTTGTTCAAACAAATCCTTCAAATGTTGATAACTAGGTAATGTTCCTCCGGCCAAAAAAGTACTTCGATGTGGGTTTTTTCGAGTTGGCTTGGTTTGAGGCCGGAAAGCGCGAGCTAGGTAGATAGGCCTAATGGAAAATTCATGAGTGCTCGCGAAGAATTGGATGGACATATGAGGACACTAGGACGATTCAACGGGCAAAAAAAAAAGAGACCGCGATGGCGGCGCAAAGGAAGACAAAAAATTGCAAAAAACCTAAGCCCGAAGGCGTAGGGAAAAACCCTCCGTTTATGGGTTTGTTATTTTATAATAATTCGGGGCCTGCGGATGGCCTCACGAGGACCGGCTACGCCTCACGAGGACCGGCTACGATCCTCATAGGCACCCTATCTGACGCAGATAGGATCGCAAGGAAAGACTAACCACTAGACCACGAGCGGGCGGTTGAACATGGTGCTGTGATTAGTGAAAGAATGCTGGCTGGATTGAGTTTATATACCCCCGATGGAAAAAGTGGGGCGGTGAGGCTCGGAGACGGGAAGGTGGTGGCCAAACGGGCTCGTAACAAGAAAAGATGACTACGAGAGTAAAAAAGGAGAAGAAAAGTGAATGCGAAATGTGAAATGTGAAAGCGCCCCGGCTCGCGGTGGTCAAAAAAAGCCAAACTAATTAGGCCTAGGCCAAAATAGCACGGAAATTCTCCAACTCATAGTACGCAATTAGACCTTCTATGCGAGTTAGCTTTTAACGTAACGCAGGAGCACCGGAATTCTTCAAAGCATATGAGAGCGATAGAGACTGATTACTTATGCTTCTTGTGAGATGACGCTTGCATGGCATACAAAATTTCCATTTTTTTCCATGTAAACAGTACTCGGAATGAGAACGAATTGAGGATCATACACAAGCCGAATACACGTAGTAATACAAGCTCAAACCAATGAAAATAAATGTAATCAAGCCTTGTATGAGGATTCACTCAAGGCAGATTGAACTAAACGCATTTCTGGGCAGCTTCCGCGCAATATGGCCAGCGCAAAGCGCAAGGAAAGAAGAGGTCAACAAGCAAGAGCCACGTACCGCAATCAGTCGCAAAAGTTTGGAAATATGACTAGCTCAGCGACGTACAAAATCTTGGAACACACTCTCGTGGGAACCGACCTTGAATATCTGCATGATATTGTGTAGAGCTGAAGATGCAGATATACCCTGCCCCCACAATTCCTAGAGAAGATGTGATCCGCGTCACAAGCACTGCAAATCTAAAAGACGCAACATGTTGCGTATACGCGAGGTTGAAACCAGAAGCTCGCTTCCTTCCTGCCCCCGCGCCACGGTATCTTACAGATGTAAAAACCCCAATTCGCCTCAACTCCTGATTATGCACCATTTTAAAAGCAGCCTCTTCGGACACCCATTATTTCTTTCCCTTCTTCTTTTTAGGGGTTCCAGCATTGCTCGCACTCTCAACCAATACCGCATCGTCATCGCTAAACGGTTTTGACTTGGTTGAAGATGCAACAGACTTTGTTGGAGAGGCGAGAGATTTTGTTGGGGAGGCAACAGATTTGGTTGGAGAGGTAGCAGATGCGTCTAATTCCTTCATAAAGTCAGACTGGATGGAAGCCCTCCGCTTCTCCCACCATTCCTTCTCCGACTCTGTCTGCGACTCAATCTCAGTGATTCGGTTTCGGAAGTTGGTTACTGCCGCAATTTCGTTTGCAGATTGGAAAATCGTTTGTCCCCAGTTTGGACCTAGTGCATTCGCCTTGGCCAGAGTCAGCATATCTCCACCTCATAGACAGAGGAAAGCTACAAACCTCCATAACAACATCTCTAAGTTCCTCCTCCATTTCTTTCTCTGCCCTCAAGAATCGTTGCCACAGATCATCTCCAATACTGCCACGCTGCAGTAGAGTGCTGCAAGCCTGTTTTGCGCTCCTGATCTCGATAATTCGTCTAATATCTTCAACAGCTCTTCGTAACAGCGCAGCGCGCAACACGCTCTCCGGTACAGCTGGCGACTTTTCCTTGCCTTCGGCCGGCTCTAAATGAAGGAGTGAAAGGTAGATATTTCTCTGTAAATGTGGTGGAAACCATGGCGCGAGGTTGGCAGATTTCGCTGTGTGGAGTTAGTCGCTGCATTTTATTTCCCAAAGAAACTAGGTACTGACCAGCCTTGCGTTTCCGGTACATAGAAGAAAACGTAATTAAAGAGCCCACGAGAACTGCAAGATATGCAAAAGGGAGTATAAGTCCCAACCAATTGACGTCGAACATGGCGAGAGAATTTTGGACCTCCTACTCTTCTTTGACGATGCGTGCGAGAAAGCCTGGGGGTTTTCAAAGAGGGGTCGCTAGCAGATGGTTAAAATTTAGCGCGTGGTAGTTCCCGATCAAAGAAAGAAATCCAAACGCGAGGCCGTTGGTTGGGCGAGGATGTGGGAGGATGTGTTGGCGGTTGTAGATGTGTTCTCTCTCAAAGCTACCCAGTAATTGAGGCCAAGTATAACTTTAACTTTTGGTACCTGGAATCCCTGTCACCTACAATTTTGCCGAATGCAGCCACTCTCAAGCCACTTTCCTCTCAGCCACTGGCGGCAAAGCCTCGGCGTTAGCACAAGCGCGAGGCTGACATCACGGACCCATGTTCGTTTGCTCAAGGCAGGCCAGGGCTTCGAAGCTCTAAGCTATGGCTTTCCATCGACATCCATCACTACCAGGACAACAGGAATTTGGTGTCTAAACCTTTTTCTTTTCCGCACCGCGTCGACAGTATTACCTATTAATCCCCACTCTGCTCTTTATCCACCAGTTTGTGGCCATCCCACCAAACCTACTCCGTCGTTCTCGCGGTACCCATCGTCTTCCCATCCTTGTACTGGACAAACGATCTCCTCATCTTCGCACACTCTACCCCGCCACCCACCACCAAATACAAACAACTTGACAAACCTTCTCCAAGATGTTGATCCGCGCGAGAGGACCAGATGGCACACACAGAATTACCATCGAACCTGAAGATACATTTCTTCGCTTCGGAGAAAAGGTATGTCGGCATTCTATCACTTCTAGGAATCTATGTTGACATTGCCGGCCTCAGCTCTCAGAATTTCTACCAAAGACCGTCGACTACAAGACTTTGACCTTGTCAAACCAACCTGCCGGCGGAGATATAAAAAAGCTTCAGGATATCGCAAAGTACAAGGTTTCGGCGATCGGTTTGAAGTGAGTACCAGACAGCAAACCCACAAAGCTTCTCTAATCCTCACCTCACAGCCATGGCGATATAATCTTTGTAAATTACAAGACCGACGATGCTTTATCGAACGGACACGCGAACGGCGCAACCGCGACCTCTTCTACCTCCAGTTTGCTCACCTCCTCGAACCGGCTTAATGGACAGGCTGTGTTACCGGATACGGACTTGCCCGTCGACCCATTACAATTGCCTGTCACATCCCCATCAGAGAAAATCAAGAATCCCTGGGAAGTCGTGAAGCAGAATCCAGTCGACGATCGGTTAGATAAACAGGATGGCAGAATCCCACGGAAGCGCGACTTGAAGATGTGCAGACATGGAGATCGTGGTGCCTGCGATTATTGTACCCCACTTGAACCCTACAACGCCGATTACTTGAAAGAGAAAAAGATCAAGAATCCATCATTCCATTCACATCTGCGAAAGATCAACTCAGCGACAAATAAGCCAGAGTTGGGCACTTCCTTTATGCCACCTCTCACAGAACCATATTATCGAGTTAAACCAGATTGCCCGAGTGGCCATCCCCAATTTCCAGCTGGAATCTGTACCAAATGTCAACCCAGTGCAATCACATTACAACCCCAGCCGTTTCGGATGGTAGATCATGTCGAATTCGCGAGTGCCGGTATTATCGAGAATCTTTTAAACTTCTGGCGAAGATCTGGAGCACAACGACTGGGATACCTGTACGGACGATATGAGGAATATACCGAGGTGCCACTAGGTATCAAAGCTGTTGTTGAGGCCATTTATGAACCACCACAATTAGATGAAATTGATGGCGTAACGTTGAACGAGTGGGAGAATGAGAAGGAAGTTGACGAAGTTGCACGGCTCTGCGGTCTGCAAAAAGTGGGCGTTATCTGGACTGACCTATTAGATGCTGGCGCCGGCAATGGAACAGTGGTCTGCAAGAGACATTTCGATTCATACTATCTATCATCTCTTGAAATTGCTTTCGCCGCACGCCTCCAAGCCAAGTACCCAAAGCCTACAAAGTGGAGTGACACTGGCAAATTTGGCTCAAACTTTGTCACTTGTGTTATTACGGGAGATGAGACTGGTAATATTGCTATTTCTGCTTATCAGGCTTCGAACTCAGCCGTTGAAATGGTGAGAGCAGATATTGTGGAGCCCTCCGTCGATCCATCAGTTATGCTTGTCCGTAGTCAAGAAGAAGAGGATGGATCCGCAAGTCAAACCCGATACATCCCCGAGGTTTTCTACCGAAAGATCAACGAGTATGGAGCGCAAGTACAAGAGAATGCAAAGCCATCATTTCCCGTGGAGTACCTCTTAGTTACGCTGACTCACGGTTTCCCTACCGATGATAGCAAAGCCCAGTTCATGGCAAAACCACCTGGCTTTCCAATCGAGAATCGTGCAGTTATCGGTCAAGATCAGGAGCTGAAAGATATCAGCCAGCGCTTGGGGCTTGACAAGAATGGCGAGCTCACCAAAGCAGACGAAGGCATTCTAGCTGTCTCCGATTTCCATCTCTTGTGCTACCTTCATGGCATTGGTACTTTGAGCAAGGTAATATTTGCTTTCTCATTTTTTCATGTCAGTACTAACTGTAACTAGTATGAGGAGGCACTCCTTTGTCGGGTTGCTTCTCAGCATGACCTTGCCGATGGTTACCAGTTGCTTTCTTCACCGGGTTGGGCTACGTTGCTTATGATACTACAATCGACTGGTGAGAGACCCCCCAAACGACCATCGCCGTCTGACGGTGATGGCTTGAACGACGATCGGCTTGCTAAGAAGGTTGGGAGAGTAAGGCTAGATTGAGAGTAGTTCTGTATTCTAGCTTGATCCTCTAATATAGGTCGAACAGACGATTAGCCTGGGGGCATACGATTTGGCCATAGAGTTCTCGATTGCGGACGAGTAGTTTAGTGCATAATTGGGAATTTGGGTTCGAGCTGGCGGATAGTAGAGATACCTGCAAATGAAGCATAATGAGCGGTTGGCCATATTCAGGAGTACTTGAGGCGCAAAAAAAGGCTAGATTACCCCGGAGGGGCATTGCCGGTGTGCAGATACATTTAGGGCATAAAAGAAACATTTGTCCAAACGCCTGATGACTACTTTAATTTTTCCAAATCCATTATTTCTAATCTTTTCGTAGCATTCGAGGGAACTTTGCATTTAGCATTTTTCGCCTCATTAATGCGGAATAGTTTCTTCATCCATGGTCTCGTGTCAATTCTTTGCCTTCATATTCCACCCCCCCTCCTCAAGTCTTCTAAAGTTCTAACACAAAGCAACCTTTACTCTCTTTCGTTTGCACTGTATCAGCAAGAAGCATCAAGCGAAAGGGTTTTGCTGGTTAGGTTTAGGGAGAGATGAAGTTGAGAGTTTACGACGGCAGTGAAAGGTGTGAGAACGGTGTCATATTGGAAGTGGATGTAAGGGCTAGGAGCTATTCTTCAAGGGAAAAGGTTTACTAGAAGAAGGTTCTTTATCTCACTAGACTGCTTTAAGTCATTAATATACCCCTGTGCAAGATTCACTGAAATGATCTGGAAAACTTCACTTCACTGCTAGAACGACTCTGAGCTCACATTCACTTTCACGGAAAAGGACGAGATTCACCAGCAGCAAATATCCTGAGAACTTACTGATGTAAGATAAGATATCCTGGTCTTCCCTAAATCTAAACTTACATGAACTTACACAGTACCTCCAACGCCACTCTCCATCTCCTACGAAATACGATAAGCACCATCTCTTTTCTCTCCTCTCTAGTTACTAATACTCTCTGAAAATCCAACACAACAAGGCCCAAGAAATGAGTAAAGAAAGACCTTTTCCGAAGCCGATTTTCTATGATGGTTTACTGCAATCTCAAAACACTAAGATTTAAAACGGGAGGAGAGGGGGTAGTGTTTCAACCGGATAAATGCTCCACCCCATCCTATCCGAACTACATTTCTCTTTCTCTTTTTCAACAGTACAGCACATTAAATATTAATGTCGACGGAAATAATAAAGCCATTCCTCCTTCCGAGATTGCCAACGAAGATCGATAGAGTAAACTAACTATAGCTATAACGAATCTGCTACAGACTCGGAAGGAAATAGACACCTATAATCAAAGCAGATCTCCGGGTAACCTAGCGAGAAATATACCTTCGAGCATTGAGATCGGTGCGTAAACTAGTTCTTGAAAGTTGGAGAGAGTATAAGCAGAGTGATAACCAAGGATGAATTTCAGAATAATGTGCAAAACGATGCAAGACAATTCCAGAGCATTATCATCGTTTCTATTAATTTTATGCCCTCATAAAGGCCCAACTCATCTTTTGGCCTCTAAGTGGCGTAGGGTAGGGTATCTAATACCCGCTAACTCATAATACAACGCCATCCACCAATCTATGGACCCATCATCAAAGAGAAGAGAGAAGTGTATCTAAGATACACATGCTGTTGCCACTCCACGCCCTCCCCTTACACCTGCGAATATTGTACAATATTAAAATAAACTGTAACTGTAGAACACATTTCCCCCAAAGAACGCCGTGGTATATGCAATACAAAGGCACGCCATGCCGTGGATATTTCCAAAAGACAACGCAAAATGCTCGTGTAAAAATAGAGAAGAGGTTTCTTTTGGAAATCTAGGCAGCGCCCATCTCGATCTTCTTGCCCTTTACAGACTTCCACTCGATAGCTAGAGCTCCGATGATGGAAAAGGCCATCATGGCTGCAGCTACCGTGAAGGCCCTCGTGAGAGCGTCGTTGTATGCCAGAGTGATACCCGCAAGGGTTGCAGGGTCGTTCTTAAAGGTCTTCTGGATGGCGGTTGCTCCGGTAGCGAGAATGATGGCTGGGTCGATGCTTGGAACATATTGCGCCAAACTCGACTCGAGTTTGTTGGTAAATGTACTTTGTCCGACGGATACGAAGAGCGCGCCACCCAATGTCTGTACGAAGATCATAATGGATGTACCGACTGGGACTTGAGAGATATCGAGGACGGTTTGTACCGCGATTAAAGGTTGTTGCATGCCAAGTCCAATTCCCGCGCCCGTTAATACTTGGTAGCCAATCCAGTAAGAGTGGTTAGACTCTGGTGAAAAGGTGGTCAGTAATCCAACACCGATGGATGCAAGTACTGAGGACATAATCATCAACGGCGCATCTAAGGACTGTTAGTCTTATTCTTTAAGTAACTTCGAGCGTAATAGGGGTACTCACAGTATCCAACCAGAGTAACACCAATACCTCCAACAATACTAACGATGACGAGACTCATAACCAACGGAATGTTCATGATACCTGATTTGACGGCGGAGGCACCCTTTACAGCCTGAAACCAAATTGGGAGGTAGTAAACGAGTAGAAGGAAAGCGGATGAGAGGGTAAAGGAGAACCAAGCAGCTGCCCAGACCGATCGTTTTTTGATGATATTTGGCGGTACCGTTGCGGAGTCTCCCTTCCAGAACTGAATTGCCACAAATATGCCTATCAGCACACCGAAAAAGACCAAGAGAAGGATAATTCTCCAACTGCCCCATTCATACTTTGTTCCTCCCCATTGTAGGGCCAACAGGAGGCAGACAATTGCTGGCATGAAAGCAGCGGCTCCTTGGAGATCAAACTCCTTGACACGGACTCTCCATCCCAAGTCAGCAACGACGGCTCGTTCCGGATCCTTGAAAAAGATGGCGATCACAACGATAGTGATAGCACCAATTGGTAGGTTGACGAAGAAACACCAACGCCAGGTTGCCTTGTCGGTAAAGACACCGCCAAGAAGAGGTCCTGCCACACTGGCAATTCCGTACATGGCACCAATGAAACCTGTGTACATAGGACGTTTGCTAAGAGGGACTGAGAAGGCGACAATAATCAAGGCTCCGGAGAAAATGCCTGCTGATCCAATACCGGCGACGGCTCGTCCAACAATAAGCGTTATCGAATTTGGTGCAACGCCGCAAATCAAACTTCCGAGCTCAAATATGGCAATTGCGATCAGGTAAACCCATTTTATCGAAAAGAATGTATAGAATTTTCCAAAGAGCAGTTGAAACGCGGCCGTAGTAAGTAAATAAGCACTTCCATACCACTGCAATCGTTAGAACCTGTACAAAAACATGGAGTTCTCAATGAACTTACTCCGACGTCAGAAAGACTGTCAAACTGATTCGTAATCGAAGGAATTGCGGTTGCAATAATTGTGTTGTCAAGTGCCACTATTAAAAAAGTCAGCGCCTCGTTTCTTTTGTCCAACCAGAAATGCATTTTTCGTATTGGGGCTCTTTGCTGATGACAAGCTTATCCCTTCGCCACGCCGTTCGCTTATTGTATCACTAGGTGTATGGCAATAAGTCGTTGTTGTGCAACGTTGTAGAGCTTCTCGAAGCCTTTGCTGCCAGAAGAGGCTTCTATACCCGTTGTGACGTCGTGGGACGAATCGTGATTCTCGTACACAATCGATGTTCCGTGGAAAATAAAAATTGGGGGTTGGACTTACTCAGGAAAACCTGCGATATTCGTTAGTATATACGCAACCGAGAGCCATCGTTTGCGCGCAAGAAACATACCGACAAGCACAACGCCAAAGATATCAACGCAAGTTTGACTCCTTCTGGATATACAATTCCCTCGCCGCTGGTCATAATCCTGTTCAGATCCGCCTGGGCATCTTGAACTGATTTCGCACTCTTCCCGGTCGCAACTTGCTGGAGGTCGGCGCCGGCCTGCGTTTTTTGTACATTTTCATTCTCATTCTCGAGTTGTCTCGTTGATGGCGCCGGCGTGGGCGATTGCGAGCCCTGTCGAGTACCTCCAGCCTCGTCCGCCTTGTCGCCAATCTTCTCGTCGAATCCTGACGAGCCACTTTTTAAGGTAGTCTCGTCCCCTGCCAGATCAGTTCTTGGCTTTTCGTCTGCCATGGTGTCTGATGCTTGATGAAGCTTGTTTGCGAATGCACTGTAAAATGTTGGCGACCAAGGGAGAGAGGAAGGCAAAAACGGGACGGGAGCGCGATTGTCTTATAGTAGCAATCCGTACCCTAGAGATTTGCAGGCCTGTGGAGGCTTTCTCCATCCCTCGCTGGTTGAGGCTTGCCCACCTCGTCTCGTCCAATGGACCGTCGCGTCACGGCGCAACCCAGTCGGCACCGAACAAAGATGACCCTTACTCTTCGCCTGGCTGGAGGGCCTGGCTTGGCGGGGGAATCACGCTATCTCCAAGGAGGAATTCGATACGACCGCTAATATCGCTTCTATCGTGGATATCGCTTCTAGCGGAAACAGGGCATGTTTTCGGTGTTCGTTTTCGTGTTCATGCAGTGAGAGATTCTACTTTCACTGCTCCAACTGCAGTTGATGCTGCAGTGGACTATTCACTTTACGGAGTATATCTCCGCGCAATTCAACATTTTTTCCATATACTATCTGTATCACGGGCACATGATAGGTTCAGTTCGGCGTCGGGTTCGGCGTTGGGAGAGCAAACAAAGAATCGCATTCACTTACAGTAGTCGCCTGTCATGTCAAAGTCTCCGACGGGTCAATCTCATCCGGCTTCAGCGCACTACATGCTATGCGATTGGCTACCAACTTGAGCGTCCGAACGTCCGCGGTCCAAGTCGATCTCGGTTGTAGGCACTCCGCCGGTTCGGTCGAAGAGCAGCAGCTTGAGGTGACCCGAAAAGCGCACGAAAAGCGCACGAAAATTTAATTTTGATATCGAATTTGGCTCATCCATGAATGCACACGTAAGTGCACCCATACCATCTGTAAGTGCGGGTCAGAATCGGTGAAAACTCGCCGGCTATACGAGCCTCTTGTCACTTCGGCTTGAATGCTTATTTTGACAACTTATTTACTTCTACTCTTACTGAAACGGCCCCCCTTCCTTAGGGGCGTGTACGCATTCTAATTGATCTTCGTTAGACTAATACCCCTAGCTAACTATATATCTACTATAGAAAAAAAAAATGATTGTAAATCAATTAACGTGGTTTATCAGCGAGTCGGCCATATCACCGAGTCGACCACTTTTCCTTGGCACAAAACTTCAAACTTGAATAAATTAACTACAACAAATCA